>CAUYRH010115323.1:0-16575 GCA_963574655.1 Perodicticus potto | reverse complement strand
TTCGGTTGCAGCCATCATTGTTGTTTGGCGGGCCCGGGCTGGATTCAAACCGGCCAGCTCAGGTTTACGTGGCTGGCGCCTTAGCCCGTTGAGCCACAGGCGCCAAGCCATGTACCACAATTTATTAATCCATTCGTGGGTCGATGGGCACTTGGGCTTCTTCCATGACTTAGCAATTATGAATTGGGATGCAATAAACATTCTGGTACAGACGTCTTTGTTATAATGTGATTTTTGGTCTTCTGGGTATATACCTAGTAAAGGAATTATAGTATCGAATGGCAGGTCTATTTTTTGATCTCTAAGTACACACCAAATATTGAAAGGATAAACTCTATTTCTGCAGGACTCTACTGTATTTTGAAGCTCCTCAATTGCCTTTTTCAATTCCCTATGTTCTGCTATATCTTTCCTCATTATGTCTATATCCTTGGTGACTTTGGCTTTGAATTCATTAATTTCTTGAGACAATTTCTGAACTGTTCGTTGGTTCTCTGTTTCCATCTTTACCTCCAGTCCTATTATTTTATTTGCCATCCATATTCTAAATTCTATTTCTGACATTTCAGCAATTTCTTTGTGGATGGAATTCCTGTTTTATTTTCTTTGACATCCCCAGGATGCATTGAACTGCTCTGATTTTTCATGTTGCCAGAGTTCTTCTGCTGATTCCTCCTCCTCATGAGAATTTTCAGCTTCTTTCTCTTTTTCTTTTTTTAATATGTTAATTATACTTTTTTAGTTGAATTTATAGGTTGTCCCTGATGAGACCATTCCTACTGTAGCAGTGCCACCACCACACTAACAAAGGTAGACAAGTGGTGAATCTGTAGCCTAGGCAGTGTTTTCAGGGAGTCAAGAATTAGTAGTGAGTACTGGCCCAGAGTTCCAACCAAAGGCGCTCTGCCAGCACTGGCTCCACCCACCAAATCAAGATCATGAGGCTGCCCAGCTGACAGCACTGGCCCAAAATTCAGGAGGGATGTTTATGTGCTGGGCAGCCAATAGAGTACTGAGGGCTGCAGCTCTGCAGACAGAATAGACCCAGCACTCAGACAAAGTCTCTCAAGCACTGAGCACCACCTGCCCAGTCAAGCTCAGGGGGCTGCCACCCAATTGGGAACACAAGTCTAAAGTTCCAGATAAGAGTCACTCGGGCACCAAGCACAGCCAACCCAACTGAGCTCAGAGACCCCTCCACTCAGTGGAGAGTGTAAATTCAAAGTTCAGTCTAGAGTCTCTTAAAACTTGGCCCCCCACACAAAATTTGGCTCAGAGAGCCCTTCCTGGTGGAGGCCAGAGAAGTCACTTAGACACCCATCTGCCCATCCAACAAGCTCAGAGAGCCATGCCTGGAGGAGGAGGCAGGTCCAAAGTTCAGTCACAAGTCAAAGTCATTTAAGCACTGGTCCTGCCCACCCAGTGGAACTCAGAAATTGTCTGGAAGGGCAAAAGACAGCTGCCTGAGAATTCCTGAGGAGTTAGAGATGGGTAGTTCACCCCCTCCCCACCAAGCTTGGACTGCCATGCTACTGTTCTCATGCTGCAGATCAGCAGCCAGCAGACTTCCCAAGTTTCCCAGTGAGCTTGTCAAACACTCCAAACTCTACAGAGGGCAGTCCTTCCAGCAGCTGGAGTGGGTGAAGGGCGATCTGGGTACTCAAGATTGCAGGAAAAATATTTGGTCTTTTGTGCCAAACAGAATGGGGTTTTGTCTCAATGGTGGAACCTCAGTAATGAAAGAGGGCTGGGACTTAGGAACTGCTCTCCAATGGGATAAGGTGAGGAGACTTTTTAACCCAGTTCACTGGCTGACTGGTCGCCCACCATGGAGTTTCCATTTAGGGGGAGGGTTCTCCCTTTCTCTGGGAGATGGGCTCGTGCCTGTTTTTCTTTTTCCACTTTTCCTGTTTCTGCCCTTGATTTCACCTGAGTGATGTGTACCTCATGCAGTCCTCTCAGTGTAGAGCTCATCTCAGTTGACTTCCATCCACTTCAGTCCAATATCTCTCCCTTTGGACATGAGCCTCTGGCAAAAGCTCCTTCTAGTCAGCCATCTTCCCACAATTCCCCAATCAAGATAATTTCTTCTGTAGGCTTGGAGTAATTTCCATTAGCAGTGCAAGAAAATTCCCTTGTAGTTCTGGCTTACTTAGATTTTCTATATGAACTTGTGTTGCATTGTATCAGATAATATCTATTCTTTGAAGATGATCATTTGTTTTTATTCATTGATTTTACTAACATGGTAAATAATATGCAAGAATTTTTCATATAAAATATCTCTTGTATTCTTGGGCCAATTCTATACTTAGAACATAGTTATAACTAACAAATGATTTAGTGAGGATCCCAATTCATTTCTGGATGCAAAATAGTCTCTGTTTTTGTACATATATATACCTACATGTATATGTAACACACACACACACACACACACATATATAATTTATGCAAAGTAGTCTGGAAGCCAGACAGTGCATGGTTAAAATGACAGCAGATAGAAATTACAGCAGTGTAACCTTGCTGAGCTTTGACCAATGCCAAATTGGGGCATCCGAGCTTCTAGTTTAAATGCATTAATTACTGTGCAATTGTCACAAAATTGGTGTCTTTGAAAAAATAAAATTTATTCTCTCATTATTCTGGAGGGCAAATATCTCAAATTAAGGCATCAGGGGCTGTACTCCTTCCAAAAGCTCTAGAAAAAGATCCTTGCATCTTCTTGCTTCTAGTTACTCCTGCTGTTTCTTGTCTTACGGCAGCAAAACTCCAGTCCCTGCCTCCATCCTCTTGTGTCCTTCTTTTCTATTTGTCTCTCTGTGTCTCCCAATCTTCTTATAAGGACACCTTGGCCCATACTACATCCAGGAGATATCATCACATGTCCTTAATTAATTACATTTGCAAAAAGCTAATTTCCAGTGTTTCTCACATTCGGAGCTTCTATCAGTGGTTCTCAACCTGTGAGTCGCAACCCCTTTGGGGGTCGACTAAGACCATCCTGCATATCAGTTACTTACATTGCGATTCATGACAGGGGTCACCTACGAGCATCCAGCACATCAGTTATTTGCATTACGATTCGTAACAGTAGCAAAATTACAGTTACTAAGTAGCAACGAAAATAATTTTATGGTTGGGGGTCACCACAACATGAGGAACTGTATTAAAGGGTCGCAGCATTAGGAAGGTTGAGAACCACTGTTCTAGAAGGACCTGAATTTTGGAGGAATACTATTCACTTTACTGTAGGATATTCTTTCAGTATTTTTGAAAAATATTAAACCAAATGTCCCAGCAAAACGTCCTTGATATGTGAATTCCTGTTGGATCACACGTTTAAAAATAAAAAAAATTTTAATGATAACTAAATCTAAATATAACTCTGTTTACAAAAATCATAGGCAAACTAGAGAAAACCAAAGACAAATATGACAAACATCCAGAGAGAAAGGTTGTATCACTGATCAAGTGATTACTATTAGAATGACAACTGACTTTTCTTTTTTCCTTTTGACAAAATTCTTTATTGCTAAACTATATATTTTCAAATTGTAACACATTATTGATAGATAATGAAATATAGAAGGTCACTTATGTGATTAAATAGTCTTTACAAGATTATAAAGAATTATAGTTTGATAATTTTTATTTATTTATTTATTTATTTCAATTCAGGTAGATTTTCATTCACCCCCCGCAAACTGCTTCCTTTCTGCTGAGTTTTACTTCCTTCTATGCACATGTGTGCTCATTACTGAGTATTGATGTTTTTTCATTCTAGATATTTTACTTTCCACTCATGGACTGATGGGCACTTGGGTTGATTCCATATCTTTGTGAACTGTGCGGCAATAAACATTTGAATGCAGGTGTGTTTTTGATAAAATGACTTTTTTTCCTTTGGGTAAATATCCAGCAGTGGGATTGCTGGGTCTTATGGTAGGTCTACTTTCAATTCTTTGAGGCATCTCAATACTGTTTTCCATAGAGCTTTTGCTAATTTGCAGTCCCACCAATGGTGTATAAGCATTCCTTTCTCTCTGCAGCCACACCAGCATCTATTGTTTTGGGGCTTTTTAATAAAAGCTATTCTAAAAGGGATAAGGTGATATCTCACTGTGGTTTTAATTTTAATTTCCCCAGTGATTAGTGACATGGGGCATTTTTTCATATGTTTACTGGCCATTTGTCTATCTTCTTTTAAAAAGCTTCTGTTCACATTTTTGCCCACTTTTTGATTGGGTTGTTTGATTTTATCTTGCTTGCTTGCTTGAGTACTTTGTAGATTTGGGTTATCAGCCCTTTGTTATATGTACAGCTTGCAAATATTTTCTCCCATTCTGTATGTAGGTTATCTATTTGCTTTATTATTTCTGTAGCTATTCAGAATGCTTTTAACTTAATTTAATCAAACCCCACTTATTTATTTTTGGACAAGATATTTTTCAACAACAATAATAAAATGAGAATCCAGTGAAATAATAATGGCAAACTTTTGAAAAAAAATTTAAGACATCAGAATATTTGTAATAAATTTACACCTGGATATCAGCACAGTGTAAATAAAGAGAAAGCTTGATGAGCTAAAAACCAAAAGACACTATATGTGTGAACAGATTATATCAACACCAATCAAAATTAAAAAGACAATAAGATTTGAAACCAAAACTTTCAAGTAATACATACAATAGCTGTCATACTAGAATTCTATGTCTAGATAATAAAATTTTATTCTTGTTTGACATGTCTTGTGCAGCCTAAATTTGAGAATTTTCAAATTTTCTCATTGATACATAAAGAAATCTATAATATTGCATATGTTTTTAAATTTTTAATATCATTTCCAAACAATGCCTTTCTGATGCATATCCCCAAATCTTCTGTTTGACTGACCAATTTTTCATTTTATCATTTTTTTTTTTCATTTCTTAATGTTCTCTTTGATTCGTTTCCAAACTGGTCTAATCATACATATTGTGACATTTATTTTCACATTTTAAATTCCTTCATTATATTGTTGAAGATTTTAAACCTATTTCTTTTATAGTGCCTGACTGTCCCTTCTAATATCTGGAGTTTGGGATTGACTCCTTTTACTTTTTGGTTTTGTTCTATTGCTCCTATGGCATTAAACCCCCCTTTATTTTATAATATTTGATAGTGTGGTCATATTTGGTGGAAATCTTATGATTCCTAAGCTGAAGGTATGTGTTAGCAAAGTCATACTGTATTTGATGCTGCTAATTCCCTTCAAGGTATTAAGATCATAGGGCCACCCTTCACACTGGGTTCTCAGCTTGAGTGTTACTAGACCTTACAGACATTAATATTCCAACACCACTTTAAGAGCAGACCATGGTACTTATTATCAGGGAATTTATTTTAACCATTGATAGTATTATTTAACTGGTGAAGAAATTTTTTTCTAGCATACAATTTCACAAAAAATATGGCCTTTCAGAAGTCCCAGATTTATGGTTTCATTTTAACTTCCAATGTTATATAAGCTCAAAGCACAAGTATCTGAAAGCAGACTTCAGTTCCTGTTAATATGGCAGAATAGATAACCTCCAAATACTCATGCTACTGAGGTATAGATATATGCTGGATAAAACATAACAATTATAATTCAAAATGCATAGCTAATAGGCATAAAGTTAGAAAAATGAAAATATAAAGAGGGAGCTGAAAAACAGTGTTAAGTATAGAGTGTGGATACTCTCATTTGGTTTTCATACGAAGACTGGAAATGATGTTTTGATCTTACATAAACTGGCTAATCCTAAACATAAAATACATAATAAGATAAGCAGAAATATGAAAATACACTCATTATGAAAGCTAAGAGCTAGAGATAATGAGAATACTTGTGTACCTTGAGAATCAATAAATATAACCTGAGGAGTAAGATGTAGACAGGAACAAGAATTAAAATTTTAGAGAACTTAGAAATGCTGTTCACAAAGAAAGTTGGAATATTCATGTAATGCTTAAAGAAAGAAAGTTCAGCTTCTTGGGTAATACAGTATCCCCCATCCCTTAACCACAGGAGTGAGTGCCTGAAACCACAGATAGTGCTGGACCCTAAATATGCTATACATACAATCCTATGATAAAAAGCAATTGATAAATTAGGCACAGTCAGAGATGAGTGATAACTAATAATGAAGTAGCGCAGTTATAACAGCACCACTACTCTTGTGCCTTCAGGTCATTCTTAAGTTAAATAAGAATGACTTGAACATAGACACTGCTGTGCTACCAGTCACCTACTGAGTAACTCTCAGATGCAAAGCTAGACAGCATGGATGTGCTGGACAGAGGGACGATTCACCTCCTGGGCAGGACAGACCAGGACCACACAAATTTCATCATACTACTCAGAATGGTACCCAATTTAAACTTGTGCATTATTTATTTCTGGAATTTTTCACTTAATATTTTCAGACCTCTGTTGACAATAGGGAACTGAAACTGTTGAAAAGAAAGTGTGGAAAAGGAGAAACTACTATACTAAAAAGAGACCCGAGGAATGATGTAACGTAGTCTAGACACAATCCTATACGATCTCTCTATTCTAACATGTCACTGAAAATAGTTTTTTCTCTCCTAATCCATTTTCTATGTTCCCCTGATTATGACATTAGGAAAGGATGTTTAACAATAAAATATCTGTGTATTTAAATTTGGATATAGTTTTCCTTTATTAAACCAGTTCAAAGATAAATTTTTTCATAATGTTAGTAACTAACTCTGGCTTTAACCTACTTCAACAGGTTCAGTGACTGGTATAGTGTTACCATTATCTAAATCCTCTTTTCTATTTTTATCAAATATTTGCATTTTATTAATTATTTTGGTTATTCTGCTTTATTCCACTGTACTCCATATCAATAAAAATTAAATTTTTAAATTAATTTAAAATATACTTTTCAAAACTCATTCAAGTACATATAATGAATATAGGCATTGATATTATTTTATTTCCCAACATTTTGTAAAACATTTCTCAACATTTTGTAAATGTAAAAACATTTTTCCCTAGTTTAGTTGTCTTTATTACTAAATAGAAATAATGTCTTCAAAAAAAATTGAGATATCACAGGGAAAATTATCCTACCTCCCAGTGGTCTAATATATGAATTACTATATAATTTTAGTAAATGAATAATTCAAATGAGGTATTTCAGTTACATGAACTTATCTAGCTTTCAAATGACCTTACACAAAGTTTTCTCTTTGACCTTTCTTAAAATGATATTTTAACACTACACACAGGACAAGCATTATGGAAATAGAGGCCTTGGTCTTAGACCCAGAACCCCCATCTCCTAGGCCTTAATTTCATTTCTGATATCTGAAATATAATCTTTGTTTTCATAATAATATGAAAATAAATGCATTAATATCCATATATTTATATTCCTGCATAATGACATTATGTAAATATAATTTATATATTATTAAAATTGTTCTTAATTTCTAGGAAAGATATATCCTATAAAAATTTATGCAAATAATCAAAACGCAAAGAAAGTGACAACATTTATTTTCTCAAGTTTATTTTTGGAATCTTTAAAAAGTACACTTCCAGATGCTTTTGTCTGAGGTTATTTTTTATGTATTTTTGTCTGACTAGCCACATAAAACTCTAAAACATTACTGGTATTTTTTTTACTATAGCAGTCTAACCTAAGGTCTAATAAATTCTTCATATGCATGGGGATACCTTGAATAATTTATTTTCAGGTAAAAAGCAGTTAGAATTATGAATAAAGAAAAACAAACACAAAGCAAAACTCCTTCTTCTGAAAACATCTTTCAAGCAAAGTGACATGGGTACCCTCTGTACACGGCGAAGATGATAAGCTATTGTGATGTTTTGCTTTCTGGGGCTCTCCAAAAGCATCTGCTTTTCAAATGAAAAAGAAAATAGTCTTTTTACATATCATATTGCCAAAAAAAGAGATATTAATTAACAAGTTGTTTTATAAACTGTGACCAAACTGTGACCAATTCCTCCATTAGTTGATTTTAATGTAACTGAGATGGCTAAGATTATCATTCTAAGATATGGCTAAGTATAAATTCTTGTACACAATAGAATATAAATAAACACATCCTGTTTTAATATCTATATCTACATGCTATGTAACAAACATACATATATTAATGTCTTTGGAAGTTAATTATAATGATTTATTTAATTATGATCAGACAATATACAATTTAACTTTGATTAATGCTTGTTGCCTTAAATCTTATTTTTGACTACTATTAATATTGCTACACCTATTTTCTTTTTCAAGAATTATTTTAGCATTTCATAACTCATCCCTTTATTTTTGATTTTGTAAGCAGTTGCTAGATTTTCTTGTTACATTGTAGTCTGATAAGGTCTTCTAAATTAACTCAAAACTTATTTTAATTATTTGTGTTTTCTCCTTTTCTTTTGCAGTTTCTATGTATATTAACCATGTATTTTTATCTGAGATATTTTAACTTAAAATGTCTATTTTCACAGATATTTAACAATAATCTTTTATATATTATAAGCAATGCAGACTTTAATGAACAAATAAGATATGCTAACACTATTATTTAACTAGTTTGTTGAATGTTTTATAGGACATTTAATTCTGAACAGAGAAACTACAAATACAATTTTTGTAAATAATTAATTGATATCTAATGCATTGATTATTTATGTGGTACATTATTTCTTTAACATTTCTTTCTTATGCAGCTTTGCAACTTCTTGTAAATATAGTATTCAACAGTACGCTAAACCAATTTCTAAACGAATGGCAAAGATTCATCACCCTTAGATACTAACTTCATTTAATAGCATTAATCACATCTACTATATTTATTTATTCCTAATTGGCAAAGAAAAATTGTATATATTTATGGGGTAAATACCATGATTTTTTTATGTTCAGTTTTTCTTTACTTTGTTTTGCCTTAATCAAAAAATCATTTAATTCCTTCTTCTTTTCACTTTTCTAGTTGAGGGATAAATGGTATATTTCTGTTCTTTTTAAGGCTATGCTTAAATAGTTATCAAATATCAGTAATTTTATATTTTTCTAATAAAATCTGAAGTTATTCATATTCATCTTTTTTCAGAAAATACTATAAAAATTAGAAATTCTTATCTTTGCTGTTATCTAGAATTACATTTAAAAGTCTTTTAAGACAAATTTAATTATTTTAAAAAATTATTATATGACATTTAAAAGATGAACAAAAAGTAGAAAAGATAATATCATGGGGCAGCAGCACCTGTGACTTAGTGGGTAGGGCGCTGGCCCCATATACCAATGGTGGCAGGTTCGAACCCAGCCCTGGCCAAATTGCAAAAAAAAATAGCTGGTGTTGTGATAGGCACCTATAGTCCCAGCTACTTGGGAGTCTGAGACAAAAGAATTGCCTAAGCCCAGGAGTTGGATGTTGCTGTAAACTGTGACACAACGGCACTCTACCAAGGGTGATAAAGTGAGACTGTGTCTCTAAAAAAAAAAAAAAAAGAGAGAGGGAAGAAAAGAAAATACTATTCCAGCTTTTTTGTCTGTCCAAAAGAATCATGTGCTGATTCATAATATAACACGTATGGACCTTGAAAACATGCTAAGTGAAAGAGGCCAATTATAAAAGACCATGTATCTTATGATTCCAATTATATGAAATGTCCATAATGGAAAACTCTATAAAGAAAATGTACATGAGTGGTTGATTATGACTGGAGAGTGGGAAGAACTATGGAATTACTGCTATTGATGAATACAAGTTTTTCTTTGGTGTGTTCAAAGTATTCTGGAATTGACTATAAAGATAACCGCACAACTCTGCAAATACTAATATCATTGAATTATACACTTGAAATAGGTAAATTATCTTGCATATGAATGAAAATGAAAAGAAGTGGTTAATGTACTCATAGTATGTTAATCATGTGAAAAATGAAATACAAGATAACACTATTTATTTATTATTTAGCACCAATCGCTTCTTGGCCTTTTGGCTAAGAGCAAGTGTATTATTTAGCACCAAGTAGGTAGGCAAAATTTAAAAATAAAGAAAGATGATGTTTGAAATAGGGATCGAGTAGAATGATGGCTGCCAGGAGTTGGCAAGAAAGACAAATGTGAAGTTAATGTTTTGTTAAGTTCTTAAAAATACTTTACTGAGGTATAGTTGATACACAACCCCCCTCCCAAGACCCATTTAAAATATACATCAAACAAAATTTAATTTGCCGAATTAGGAAATATAGATGTATGCATGTAATCATCACCACAACCAAGAGTTCCATTTGAAGAATGTGAGAAAGTTCTGGAACTAGATGGGGGTGATGGTCACGTAACAATGTGAATGTACTTAGTGCCATAGAACTATACATTTAAAATCACTTAAATAGTAATTTTGTCATTATATAAATATATATACATGTGCTATGTATATTCTACATACGTGAGTAAAGCCACAATGAAAAAATTAAAGAAGAGGAAGGAGAACAAAGAAGAGAATAAATAGAAGGAGAAGGAGGAGGATACAGGAGGGAAAAGGAAATGGGATCAATGGAAATTATTACTTACTGATGACTGAAATATAAATATCAAATAAACTAAAAAACCGAGAACCAGTTTAAGGACATGAAATGTGGTGTGGAAACCTTCTATTCCCACTTTCCACTTCAGCTCATCTATATTTGACTTACTGGCTTTTTGAGCACCAGGGAGTATGTTTTCCTGGTGGCATATTTTCACCACCTCATATAGTCATCTAGGAGAAGAGAAGAATTTGCACAGTTAGTAACATTGTGGAAGAATTTCTTTCATTCTAATCAAAGCAATCACCGAATTGAAATTTGGGCATCATGAGTTCATGTTTCTCAGACTTTGTTTTGTAGACTTTGCTCTTCACCACTGAACATGGCTGCTCTTTCACTTTCTCTCCTCCTTTATTAAGAGAATGTTGATGACAGGAGTCTATACTTCAGGTACTCAAGTGCAGGCATTCCTCGGGAGTCTATACTTCAGGTATTCAAGTGCAGGCATTCCTCTCATTGGCCAGAATTCATGTAGCATAGCTGTATGTTGCTTTCTTTACTTCCTGGATTTCTGAATTGTATACAGGGCTAACAAAAGAAATAACAACTTTACTGCTGGAGAAGTCAAAACAGTAGCATACTCCTACTTCAAGAAGACAGACAAAGATTAACCATAAACTTCTTGGTAGTTCATCAAGAAAAGCATCAAAAACCAAACCCAACTCTATTTTGACTACGACGATCCAAAAGAGAGAAATTTGAAGATGTTTTGTTCCTGTTTTCTCACTACTGACACATTCCTTATGTCACTAAATAAGAAGTCAAAACATTACTAATTCATGTGTGCTCCATTGTACTAGTACTTTTAGAATTAAAATTAGCAAAAAGTTTAATGAAAAAATTAGCAGTTATCAACTAATGTCTGTGATAAAAGAATATCTCAGTAAGATCAATAGCATTCTTCCAAGAATTTTAGCATATCTCCCACGGGTGTGAGGCTATAGAATAGTAAATACAAAGATGAAAATAGTAAGTGAGTTTTAAATAGTAAAGTAATTAAAATTTAAAAAACAATGAACAGCAAGACAGTGGGTTCTATTTCTAATTTTATCATAGTCTAATAAGAGATTTTAGATAATGTGGTTCTGCTATATAGCTTACAAACTAAGTGTTAGACTGAAAAATAATTAAGATTACTTTCAGTTTTGAATATCATACTCTCTAAAATTGTCAGGTATCCACATTACTGCATTCCATAATCTTAAAATCTGCATCTTAAGAAATGATTGCTATGTTTTCCACCTAATATTTGTGACTGTGTAGACAAAGTTTCAATCATCAAGAAAATTGAATTATTTTCAATTCTGAATCAATAAAATGTGTTATTTGCATAGAATCAACTATTTCAATACTTCAGTTATCATGTTTATAATTGGCTCCCACTAAGAGAACACCTTTCCTACCAATAATTTAGCTTTTTATTCCCTTTCTCCCTAATCTAATCCTTTATATAAAAATTCACAGTAAAGGATCAGCCAATAAATTAATGTTAGGGCTGAACACAGTAGCTCACGCCCGTAATCCTAGCATTACATGGGGGTGAGGCTCCAAGTGGGGGAATCTCTTGAGCTGAGGAGTTATGACCAGCCTGAGCAAGAGTAAGACCCTCTCTCTACTAAAAATAGAAAAATTAGCTGGACATTATAATAGTTGCCTATCTTTCCACTTACTCAGGAGACTAAGGCAGAAAGATGGTGTGAATCCAGGAGTTTGAGGTTTCCGTGAGTTGGACTAGCCAGGGCACTCTGGTCTGGGCAACAGAGTAAGACTCTGTCTCAAATAATAATAATTATTATTGAATTAATGTTAAAATTACCTTGTGGTTCACACCTAAAAGGAATGAAAATGAGAAATAAACTAATTTAATTTTTTTTTAGATTGATCTTTAGCTAGAGATTCGAAAGGTAATTCACCAAGTTCACTTATATCTTTGATGAGATTCTAGCCCACAGAGCAGTGATTTTTCAACTAGCGTGCTCTGGGACACAGGTGTGCTCCAAGAGGATCTTAGGTGTGCCCTGAAAATTTTTACAGATCATTAATTAAATTATTTTCAAAAGAAGTTCAAAGTACCGTAAGTGTATTTTTTTCTTTAGGAAATTTGACTATAGGTTCAATTGACTGTGAAGGAAAAAAGGTTGAAAAACATAGAGTTATGTTAAGTCCTGTAAACACAGGCATCCCTCGGACCAGGATGAGGTTCTCTTGTATTCAGGCTTCAGTGTCTAACATCAGAATAAAAGCAAGAAATTTTTGTGTGTATGTGTTTAGAACTGAATTTAGCCAAAGGGAACAAGGAAAAGAATAAGGAACTCTGAATTGATGGGACTGGGCATTTTGTGAATACTTTTAAAAAGTCATTGCACAAAAGTCACTGACTTATATAGATATTTTTAATAAACATGCTATAGCAGAATCTGCTAAGGCAGAAAGAATCACTATCTCAGTGGATTTTATTGACATGTCATAATCAAGTAGTATAACTCTGGTTCGAGAAACTGGCTTTTCTGCAAATTCAGGTGTGTCCCATTATCACCCTACCTCATAATTTGTCAGTCCTAGTAAATACTTTAAATTTCATTAGAGGATAGATTCATAAAGTTGTAGAATTCTTAATTATAAGAACTTGACTTTGTCTTTTTTGAGTGCTAATTGGTAAATAATAACAATAAAAGAACAGCATGATTTATTCGATCCCAGCAGCATTTTAAATATCAGTTGAACATAAAGTCATGGCAAGTTGACAGATTTTAGTAAACAACATAAAATGAATCACTGAATATATTTGTTTCCTCACCAAAGTTTTATCTTGTAGTCACTTAATTCCATGAGGCCTAAATACATTACATTCTCATAGTGGCCTAAAATTTAAAAAGTCATTTATGAAATATTTGCTTTAGTCAAATCATTAATTTATGCTGCTGTAATTTATATACAAAGGGTGTCATATTTATGCTCCTGAGTCTCTACAACTAATTCATATAATCAACAAATATTTATGGGGCAACTAGTATATGCTGAGCATTAGTTAAAGGTTAAGCCCTGGAGATAAAGCTATGAGCTTCCCTTGACAGCTATATTTTGATAAACTATAGTCTAATAGGGAAGTACCAATCAAAAAAGAAAGTAAATAAATTAAGTTCAATTAAAAATGAAAATTATAGTGCTCGCTTCGGCAGCACATATACTAAAATTTTAACGATACCGAGAAGATTAGCATGGCCCCTGCACAAGGATGACACGCAAATTCGTGAAGCGTTCCATATTTTTTGAAAGCAAAATTTATAAAAATGAAAATTATATAGACAAATAAATAGGAAACGTTCAATGGAAAGGGGATAAAAAATAAACCAATGTTATGGAAGAAAACTGATTGATGATTTAGGAAGATGGTGATTTAAAAAAAACACACACATACACATCTTTTCTAAGGAGAATCCATCCATGTAAACATCTGGCAGAAAAACATTCCAGGCAAAGGGAAAATCCATGTAAAGGCCTCAAGTAAGAACTAGCTTAATCTTATTTGAAATACAGAAAAACCACTGTTTCTGGAATTTATCAACTGAAGTGAAAAGGGGAGGGGGGAGTTGGGCAGTAGTCAATCAGGCCAGTCCTTCCAAGCGAAGGCGGGGTGTGTTTTTACTTGACTTGAATTGCAATGGGAAGCTGTTGAATCAGGGTTAAATATACAACTTGTCATCCAAACCAAGACACTTCTGAGAGAGAAAGAAGGCTCTATTAATCATTATTCCAGAACAATAGACACATACCAGGATTCTCCCATACAAACAGGGACATGAATACTCTCTATTGAAGACTTCTAAACAGAGTGACATGATATGATTTATGCTCATAAAAAATTAAACTCTTTGCAGAGATTGGATTCTATGAAGGCAAAATGTTAAGCAGGAAAACCAACTAGAAGTTGCCACCTGTGTCCCACTGACTAATAATTTATTTGTGCTCAGCTTTATAGTAGTGGAGACAGTGAGATGTATTCAGGTCTAAGCTTAAAGCAAAAAGAAAATTTTTTGTAGATGTGGGACATAAAGGAAAGAAAGAAATAGAAGATGACTTTTTAGTTTTTTCTGAGCACATGAATGAATAATGACACTATTTACTTACACTTAGTAAAGTGGAAAGGAGGAATAGTCGGTAGGGAGAAGAAATAAGAATTCTGTTAGGAAAAATTTATTTGAGATTAATATTACATCTCCATGCACACATGGCCTAACGTTAGCTCATTGGCGATACACGGTCAATTTAGTCAAACATCCAGAGGAAACTATTTAACAGAATTCATTCACATTCAATTGTCTCAAGATAGCCCACAAGAAAATTTAATAATTTTGATGGTATAGCTTTTAGCGAAAAGCAAACTTAAAAAAAATAGTAAAACATAAAAAGAAATATAATATTTAAGGATATTCTTCTACTTTAAATTCAGGGTTCTCTCCTGACTGCAGCATCTAGAAAGACATAGAAAATTGAGTAGGTGAAAGTATGTTGTTGCATATAACACAGTAACTTCTGCTTGACTTTCTCCACATATACTTTCCCTCTGTTCATATTCTATTATAAAGGAGTTGATAAATATTGAGAAAGCATGTTTTATCATACCAAAAATCAGTCATACTGGTGCATATAATATTAAACACAATTTTATTCTTTCTTATAGACAATATATACCATTAGTGGGAAAGGGCCATTATCAGATATAGTTGGTTAACCATCGTTCTGAATGGCTAGTGTACTAGTAGTCAAAAAATCTTAATACTATTAATATGTAAAGAAGTTTATGCTACCTGCCTATATTTTAATGCCGAAAGTCAGACTGATAAAATTAATTATGACCAAGGCTTTTCGTAGAAAAAATAAACTAAAGGGGCCTCTAACCTGGCATTGTATGTCAGAATGCTTAAACCACAATGAGAAATAAATATCGTTAATTTCATACATATGACAAATTATAAAGAATATAGTATAAATGTAAAATCATTCTCCATTTCTTCCTCCTAAAGACTGTGGGTAACCTTTAACCATTGTGCCTATGCCTGGTTTCAGGACTGGTAAAACTAAAGTTTAATCTTTGCTTATGTGTATGTTTAGAGCCCAGTCACTGAGAAATGGTCATGGTCTTGATCTTAAACCCCTCAGCAACGTGGCTAGATCTATGCTCACTTAGTAGGGGTGTTCTCTTGGGGGCAATCAGCCCTTTTCTTTATGTTTCATACGTACAATCTACGTATGTGTTAAACAATAAGGCATACCACAGAGTGACAGATCTCTAAATAATAAGTGGGATTGAGTTAAACAGAGGAAGTATCAGAACTCACTTCACATGGACTTAATCGAGACCAATAATTTTTTGTTATACACATTTCTATTCTGTTTGAGATAAAAGTGAGCAAGTTAATTATCCTAGAATTTATAATTTATGTAGTTCTCAAGGAAATATGGCTCTCTAGCACCTGAATGATATGATAAATGAGCCATGGACATGGCCAGACCCAATTACAATGTTGACTGTTGCAGTGTACTTAACAGAATAATATGACTTTTGTTACTAAACTAAAAATAAAAGTTTAAATATGTATATTTAAGTGGATGTATATTTATATATTTAAATTCAATATATATATATATATATATATATATATATATATATGGATATTTAAATATGTATACTGGATGTGAGGTAATTGCAAAACTTCATCTCCCTATCCCGATTACCCACTGAAAAGTTCCAACTTATGGCCTGTCCCCTACGGCTCTTTGGCCAGAGCAGTAACACCTTATTGGCTGTTCTACCATCCCGTCATCTCCTCTAACCGAGTCTATATAAGGTGCACTTGTCTTTTCCTCTCTCTCTCTGTCTCTCTCCCCCTCTCTCCCCCCGTGTGTCTCGCGTGTATCTCTCTCTCTCTACCTTCTCTCCTCTCCTCTCTTCCCCC
>CAUYRH010115322.1:0-27115 GCA_963574655.1 Perodicticus potto | reverse complement strand
TTTTAAAGCTCCCACACTTGTGGTGCATATTTGAAGGGTCAGGAGAAAACTTCTAAATACGGATCAAAAATGTTTTCACATAGTAAATGAGAAAATATCATGAATGTTATATCAATCAGGTCGATAAAAATATCTCCGATTCTATGTGAAGCCTGCACACTGTACTCCATGACTGAATTATTGTACACAGCTTTGACTCAATAAAAAATAATTTAAAAAAAAAAAAAAAAACCAGGGCTGACCACCAACAGATCGTTAAGTGGGGTGCTTTCTCCTTACCAGCGCTGGTATATTCTGCAAAAGAGGCCTTTCACCCATATGCTCATCCTCTAGTCCCTTTTCATGGGTTTCCTCCACCACCCCATTCTTAAATTCTAAACTGTGAGAAACTTGCTCATATGACTAAGCACCATTAACCTCTATGACCTTCAAAATGTTTCATTTTATTTATCATGATTGCTGCACTTACCAAAATTCTCAATTGTACAAAAATTAAATGTGTGCATATATGTCTCCCCTACCATGGAAGTGAACTAGCAGATGGCAGCAACTGTGTTTTTTTCACACTTCACAAATAGTAGGAAGTTTTTAAAATATCTATTGAAAGAAGGAGAAAATTTGGCAAATAAATGACTCCCTAATTCCTCAGCTACCCTTTGTTTACTTACCCTGTGACCTCTTCCTTACTCTTTTCGGAAAATTACTAGGAGCTTGGTGGGTGCTGTTTTTAAGAAGCCCTGGACTGGGAATTAGAACAGATTGTACCCATCATAGTTGCACGTCACTAGTAAGTAAATCACTTTCCCTCTCAGAGTCTCAGTTTTCTCAGCTCTCTAAAGAGCTGACTATGTGAAACTAATCTCTTAGGTCCTCTTCAGTTAGATGATAGGTTAGTTTTGAATAAAGTGGGTGGAACTTTGAGAGACAGGATGCATCATATTTATATTCTTTTCACACTCACCCCAAGACACACAGTTTTAGGTGTGCAATAAACATCTAGAAAGTAAAATGTTAGATGGAAACACAACTAATTTCAATTTTGGAAAAGCAAAATGGCCACAGAGTAGGTATACAGAACCAGCATCACATAACTCCATTCATAACTCACATTTAGACTTTCTATCACCTGACATAAGCACACTGCAAAGAAAATTGTTAAGAAACTACCATGTTAGAGGCAGGCATTGGGGGACTTTTCAGAGACAGCTGCATAGAGGGAAAAATCTCATTAACAGCCAAAGGAGTATGGCTTTAGATAAAGAAGGTTATGGTATTTGAGATGTGAGGAGGACAGCAGGGTGAACATATGACAAGGTAGGCATGCACAGTGAACAACAAAGGGTGGCAACATTAGCCACGGACTCTTAGCCTGGCTTCGGAAGCTTTTATCAAGCTATAATCTAAATTAGTATCTCCTGAAAAATCACTCTCCTCCCAAGACTAGAAACCCAAGTAGAATTCTCCTATGGTTCATCACATTCTATTTCATAGATTGTTAGACATGCTTCAGCCCAACTTCTTATTTTCACAGATATTCAGAAAGTGAGGAAGTTTATGTTGTGTTCCAGGAGAATACTTCCTATATCTACTAGGGGGCTAGACACAGTCTATGTGTTTAATGGCCTACTTATGCTTTTCCCTGAAAAAATATTAACAGACCTTTTAATATATACCAGGAACAAGGCCAGAGAGACATCCACTCCTAAGCCAACCACATGAAGAATTATTATTCAACAATCTCAGGCAGAGACTGCCTCCTACTATGGGTACTCAAATGAAATAGTCACTACGGAGCCTCCAGAGTTAGTCAATGAAAGGCTCGAAGCCTTAATACTAATTGTTGGCTTATGTACCCGCTCTGTATATATTTTCCTGATGAATAGAGTTATGATTATTTAATTTGTAATGGACCAGAAGGGTCTGATTTGATCATGGCTGATGGCCAGCAGCTGAGAATGCTGAGACCAAGGATTTTTCCGAATGTATCTCAAAATTAAAAAGAGTAGCCAAGAGTTTTCCTTTCTTGTTGCCAATATTGTGTGTCTCTTTTCCTATTGACATGGAATAAATTACCTCATTTATTCATCCTGCTGTCTTTGAGGTTAAGATGCAGATAGCGTAGAGTTATGGCAAGAATCATAGATGTATAGACTCCACAAGAAGTGGACCTGTCTGAGATGAAAAATATTCAGCACTGGTACTGTCACCCCAAGATCTTTCCGTGGGAAACTTTGCTAATTCACCAAGCCATTTGTGTTTTGATGCATCTTTTCAACATACTGCTCCAGATTCATCAGGGTTGGCACTTACTACAAAATTTATTTTCTAACCTTTGAAAATGAAGTCTTAGTCTTAGAAGGGTGACTTGCCAACATTGCAGTGAGGGTCAGGACTAGAACCCAGATTTTATGACATCCAAAACATTTCTCCACTCCCCCGCTTCCTTCAATTGCAATCTTCCTAAGAATAAGTGTTATTTCTTCTTTTTCTTTAGGATCTTTTTATAAATAAATTTTATTGTATATATTTGAGGTTTGCAACATGATAGTTATGGAATACACTTAGATAATGAAATGGTTACAATAGTGAAGCATTGTATTATCTCACATATTTGTGCATTATCTCACATATTTGTTGTGACCTTTTATATGATTCAATATAAATACGTAAGTTGCATTCCTAATTCAGAATCTGTCCATCCCCTGTGGCACCCAGAACAGTAACCTACTTTCTGCCTTTAAAAAGTTTACATTATCCCACACCTGACTCCCTTTATGCCTTGATGCCTTTTTTCAAGTGGTTTTCAATGACAAAAAATGTCTTTTTTTATTCCTTCCACTTGAAGCTTTACTCAGAATATGTGTTATCGGCAAGGATTCCAGATTCGTCTTTATTCAGCATCATCTTTGTCCTCAAAGAATGTTAACTTCTGCTCCACTATAACATTTTGTAACACTTTGAATCTAGACTTCTGTTCAGTTATTTGCATATCTACCTATCACCCCCACCAGACTGTGAAAACAAAACTCTAGACCACGTGATAAACAGAGGGTGCCCCAGATATCACAGGCTTCTAATGACTTTTAGTTGGATTAAATCTAGTTTCTAGACCACAATTAAATATGAAACCATATAACTTAAAATTAGTCTAGACCTTAGGGATTATGTGACCCAAGATCAGAAATAGGTTTCATTTTACAGCTAATCTCAATCCACTGCCAAGAGTAACATGATTAAAAGGGCTAAGGGAGGGTGAAGGTCAATAGGAAAAAGTGCTGGGTTTGGTGTGATGTCTACCAGGAGTGAGAAAGAAAGAAGGAGCATGACATATATCTCTTCTGCCCTTAGGGGTCAAGCCTACTCCCTACCAGTTAATTTTAAATCCTGAGTGATACAGTGGATGAAATGGGATTTGGGCTGCAAGTTTGAACTTGAATGCATTACAAACCTGCTATCCCCTGAGGCTTTAGATACATCATGAGGTGAGTATGGTGGTTCCCTGGTTCCTTACCTCACCAGATTCTTATGATAGTTGAAGATGTAGTCATGAAAAGTTAGTAAAGACTCTATGAAGTGATAACCCACGGGTCCATAACAAACTGGTTAACACACAGAGATGGTCAACATCAGGCACTTGGCCTACTGCACTGATCTATATATATGGTGCATGTCTGGTCAATGAAAGTTTGATCAACCTAAGGAGGTGGTCAATATAGGGAGGAGGTCAACCTTGGAGCTTCTACGGTATTTTACAAACCATGAAGTGACATGTCAGTGTGTGATGATCTCATGTCATCCCAAAGAGCACCATCCCCAGCAACTTCTCTGTAAGTGAAAAGAGACAATACAATTCTCACAAAAACTTGCCATTCCAGAAGCTGCTCCATTCTCTGTGCCCAGACTCGTCCATGCTCAGCCATTCCCGCAGTGTGCAAAGCTTCATCTTAGTCTTCAAAGGAAACTACTTTCTCTGATACAGCCTTTGCATTTGCTTAGCTGCTCTTCATGTTTCAAAAACTGTGTTCCAACCTTCACAAAATCCAGAAGATTCTGATGCAGCACTTGTACATGAAGGAAAAGGTTAATAAAATTTGAACTCACCCAAACTCTGGAGAGACCAATAGGCCAGATGAGATTTTTTTTTTTTAAATGATGGAGATGAACTAGAAAATGAGGTTTCTTATTAGTTTTTGTTTCCACCCACCCTGCTCTTTATCTGAGCTGTTCAGTGTTCCTTATCTTTCCACTCTCATTTCAAATATCACATGCGTGGGAAGGGGTAGGCAACCCAGACGGCTGACCTAGTCCCAGCTGCACCCCCCACCTGTTGTGTATTCTTCATAGTATTTAACTTCTATCTGAAACTTTCCTACTAATTTATCTGTTAAATGTTCATTATTCATCTCCACTAAAATTCAAACCACCACAAGAAAAACCACCTTTGCACCTTCATTTCCTTCACTATGGTGGTCCCTATGGGCTGGAAGAATATACAAAGAAGGCACTTAATACAAATATGTTAAATGAACAAATGACTTTGGTTGCTCAGCAAATGTTGAATTAATTAATTAATAATTGTTTTTCAGTTGGCAGCAACTGTTTTCTTTATGTCGAATATAGATTTTTTCAGTATTTTTATCTAGAAATAAATTGTTCAACTTGTAAAATATGCAGAAAGGCTCCTGTAAGGCCTTACCTTTGCTAATTCAGTTCTGTAAGCAGAGAAGGATCAGTGCAGGTAACTCAATCCTCTCTCGGTAACATCTTCTTAGCACTTCTGTACAATAAATAAATAACCTAACTCTCCCATTAGCACCAACCATTTCAAGGTGAACTGCAGCCTAAAAGAAAGCTTTGATATTTTCCAAAGAGTTTTTCCATTTTTTTTTTCTCCTGTGTTCACTTACTTTCTCCTACTCTCCTCCCCCCACTCACATGTAAGCTCAGGGAGGATTTATTTCTCTGAATTTCTCATAAGCTAGAAATGGCAGCTCATTACCTAAGGACAGCAGGAACAGGAGAATCAGGGCACTAGGTGAGCACAGGTGAAAAAACAGTCATTTAAGAGTACGCAAATCATCTGTCTGGCATGCACCCAGACTTTCTGTCATTTGAGATGTTTCTAGTCTCAACTCTATGTGCAGGGTAAAGCAAAAATGGCTTGGTTCTTCTCCAAAAGAAGAGAGCACAGAAATTCAGAGAGGTTAAATGACTGGCCCAAGGTCACCCCCAACACCGCAGGTGGCCAAGGTCAACTGTGAGTCCTGAAACACGTCCCTTCCATTAGCAAGTCTCCCCAAAGCTGTTCTGGCACTTGGCCACTTGCTTGTAATACTCCTGGCTCTAAATAGGAGAAGAATTATGGAAGAGAAACAAAGTTAATAAAAATCAAACTCACCCAGACCCTGAAGGGATAGATAGATCCAAAAAGACTGTATGATAGTGTGTGAGATGTCAAAAAAAGAGAGAGGGTTTACTTGTTTTTTTTTTTTTAAATCATAACTGTGTATATTGATGCATTTATGGGGTTCAGTGTACTGATTTGATATACAATGTGAAATGCTTACATTGAACTAAGTAACACGTCCATTGCAATTACACTCTTTTCTTAATAGTATTAAAATGTACCATTGCATCATGCACATTAGGTGAGGTCCCCCCAAATATCCTCCTTCCTCCAGCATTCCCCTTCCCCTCCCTTCTCTCTCTTCTTATCTTCTACTTTCTGGACTATAGATATGTTTTACCATTCATATGAATGCGTAGGTGATTATATATTGATTTCACAGTAGTATTGAATGCATTGGATACTTTTTTTCCATTCTTGAGATACTTTACTAAGAAGAATATGTTCCAGCTCTAACCAGGTAAACATAAAACTTGTGAAGTCTCCAGCATTTTTATGGCTGCATAGTATTTCATGGTGTACATATACCACATTTTTTTAATCCATTAATGGCTCAATGGGCACTTGAGCTGTTTTCATGTCTTGGATGTTATGAATTGGACTGCAGTAAACACTCTGGTGCAAATGTCTTTGTTGTAAAATAATTTTTGATTATCTGGGTATATACCTAGCAGAGGAATTACAGGATTGAACCATAGGTCTACTTTTACTTCCTTGAGTATTCTCCAAACTTCTTTCCAAAAAGGTCATATTAGCTTGCATTCCCACCAGCAGTGTAGAAGTTAGAAGTAGGCACACCACTTTCTCTTAGCTCTGAGAAAGATCTAGGTAAGTGTAAACAATTCTACACTTACTTGTTATTGGCTGATACTTACCTGGGTCTTTCTCACAGCTGCTCAAGGCTGTTTATGAATTTTAAGTCTCTCCTGGACCTTTATGAGTCTGGAAGCATCCAAAAGATGCAACACAGTGCAAAGACTATGAATAAGAACTGTTGTGTAATGTTGGATGTATTACCTGAACTTGGGGCTTGAACATTTTCCCCTTCAAAGCCTAGAGCGGGACCATGATCCAGACCTGGCCATTCAAGACACCTTCACTCCAGTCATTCTAGCCAATGTGATTAGTTAAAAGATAAACACATGACCTAAGAAAAGCTAATAAGACACATCCTTGGGACATTTTCAGAATTACCAATAAATATGCTTTATTCTCTCTTGAATTTCAAGCAGTAGGAAACATGCAAGCCTGCAGATCTGTGTTCAAATGTATCAAGGTCCACAAAGGCCTTCTGGATGAGGAGGTGAGATTTAGCCAGGCTGAAGGAACAATATGGGGCTAGACTTCTGAAGGAGCCCCAAGTGAAACAGGTGCTTTCTTACAGACCCTCCATTACCCCTGGTGTGCACACACACACACTGTCACTCCCAGAAGTGCCCACCTTCCGGGTCACTGGCAGACATGCCCTGTTGCACTCTGCTTAGGACGTGGCTTTGACAGCACCACGTCAGGATTTTCACCAGACATCTTCTCCAGTTCTCCACCAGCTGCTGCCTCTGTATTCCTCTCAAAGGTTTTTCCATCCTACCCTTTTTCTCTTAGACTGCTTCTCCCTTCCCTAAGTCCCAAGCTCCTACTGTTCCCTACCTCTTCTTAACACTTCCCCCAGTCAGCAACCACTTCTCAGGTCATCTTGAGTCCTGGCACCATTTCTTAGAACCCTTCATTATCACCTTCCACTGCTTCTCCCCCAATGTGGTAAGTACACATGGCTATGGAGAAGGGCACCAAGCCCAGACTAAAGGCATCAGGCAAGGCTTCCAGAAGAAGGAGACTTATAAGCAGAATTCAAGAGATTAAGGAGAATGAGCTGGCTGAAAGCAGGGGGAAAGGGTTTCGGATGAAGGGGACAGAATGTTCTGAGGCCCTAAGCTGGGGGAATCTCTAAATGCCTTTCACCTGGAATTTAGTAGAACATAAATGAGAAGAGACTGAAATTGTAAATAAAAGGCATAGTCTGCTAAGGAGAACATGTTCCAGCTCCATCCATGTAAATATGAAAGAGGAAAAGTCACCATCCTTCTTTAAGGCTGCATAATATTCCATGGTATACATTTACCAAAGTTTATTAATCCATTCGTGTATCATTGGGCTGTTGGGCTTCTTCCATGACTTAGCAATTATGAATTGGGCTGCAATAAACAATCTGGTACAGATATCTTTGTGAAGGGTCAGGAGAAAACTTCTAAATATGGATCAAAAATGTTTTCACATAGTAAATGAGAAAATATCATGAATGTTATATCAATCAGGTTGATAAAAAATATCTCCGATTGTATGTGAAGCCTACACACTGTACCCCATGACTGAATTATTGTACTCAGCTATGACTCAACAAAAAATAATAAAAAAATAAAAATAAAAATAAAAAAAATAAATAAATAAAATAAAGAAGTTCAAAGCACAAAAAAAAAAAGAAAAGAAAATAAGCTAATGCAACTCAATAAAATAAAATGTGCAAAAGATATGAAAGATATGTCTTCATTTATATAATAGGTACAGTTCCAAAGAAATTATACAGATGGCAGATAAGTAGTGCATGAAAACGTGCTTAACATCATTATTTATGAGGGAAATGTAAATTAAAGCTACAATGAGATTCTATAAATCTTTTAAAATAAAAAAAAGAGAGAAAAGATGAAAGCAGGTATGTAGAAGGAAAGAAGGAAAAACGAAAGGAAGAAAAGAAGGAAGGGAAAGAGGGATGGAGGGTGAGAGTGCAAAATAATATTGTCACTTTGGAAATCAGATCAGAAGATTAAATATAACATCCAACCCAGCAATTCCATTCTTGGTAGTTACACAAGTGAAATAAAAGTCTAGGAGAACTTGACAGACTGGGCAACGTCTCTTAAAAAAAAAAGTTCTTGCAAACATCTATATACATGTAAATATCATACCAGCTTTATTTGCCAAAAACTGAAAATAAATTCAGTGTCCCTCAACTGGAGAACAGTTGAACACACCATGAAGTGTCCATACAACACAAACCTGCTTAGTGATAAAAAGAGGAAAACTACAAGATGCTCCACAGAGGGATAAATCTCAAAGGCATCATTATGATGAACTCAGAATACAACACACAATGACCCCCCTTAGGACATTATAGCGAACAAAGTGTGGTGACATAGGACAGATCACTGGTTTCTAGAAGTCAACAGAAGAAGAACCACAAAGGAAGAGATAGCAAGAGAAAACCTTGAGGGGTGGTGGAAACATTCCCTGTTTTGATATTAGTTGAGGTTACATAATGCATTTGTCAAAAATGAAAAGGAGTGAAAATAATCCTCACTAAAGTGATATGACCTTTAAAGTCTTCAAAAACTCCCACATTTTTTCAGTATGTTTGATGGATTGCTAATCTAGTGTGGAATTTAATAATTTTTATTTAATTCTTTTTTCCATTTAATTTTTTTAACAAGATAGTGATCATTTTGAATTTTAAAATAGTAGAAGGTAGTTTGTGTTTAACTACAACATTTTGAAGAAGTTTTGGAGTTTCCCTGAATGTTCATTTTCTTGTTTATATAATAGGTACAACAATATGTCACTGGTGATACAGGTTTTTTTAATTACATGTACACAGCAAGGATAACTATAAAAATGTGTGATAATTTTTATATAGTCCCCAAATATTAATTTAAATTGCATTCACTAGAAGAAGTTATCTGTATCAATTAAGAAATGAATAAGGAAAATAAGGAATGTTGGTTAAATTATTAGTGAATTATGTAAGAAGTCTAAGAAATAGACCAGTGGACTTTAGGGAATAATACACTATTGGCAGAAGAATAAATTAAATAATTTAATACGTATTTTCCATGTCTCATTCACATGGTTATGTAAGCAATAAACTTATCTCTTCTTTCATTAGGCCAAGAACATGCCAGACAAAAACACAATATTCCGAAATATTGGGAGAATTAATTTGAAAGAGAATTTCATGAGACACATTGTAATTTGTATTGCAAAATAAATGTTTTTTCTTCTTTTCCTGGGCTAGCATTAGTTGAGGTTAATGCTTGAAATCTTAGGTTTACAAAACAAAATTGTTCAATTATCTATCTATCGATGTCACTCAAAAAGCTAAGTAAAACTATAAAGAGAGAACTCATAATCTACTCTAAAATGTAGGGCCATAGGCCTCTGTGGTCTTCCTTCATTAAGATCAAGTGATGAAAAAAAATTCTGTGTCTCCAAATCTGCAAAAACACAGTTAAAAAGAGTTAACAACGCATGGTAAACATTCAGCTCAAGAAACTGAAAGGTGAATTTGGGTGAACTCAGAAAGGTAGGTTACTGTTATTAAAGGGGAGTTATTTTTATTTGGTAATTATTTTCCTCTCAATTTTAGATGTAGGGAAGACCTAACTCATGGGATGTCACAGCAACTATAGAGAAAGGAGAGAAGGAGGGGAGAAGGGAAAGAGGGAGACAAACAGAGCCACCCACAGGAGGCAGATAAAGGGGTGCGGCAGGACGGCTGAGTAGAAACCTCCAGCAGTTGTTTTTCCAGATGGATACCTAAGCAAACAACTGTCCACACACGCAATCACCATTAGAAGAATCAAAACTCAGGAAAGTAATCACATTACTTGGTTTTTACATTATATCAAGGAAAGAGGGTGAAAAGACAGTCTTACAC
The DNA here is from genome assembly GCA_963574655.1 of Perodicticus potto. Taxonomy (NCBI): domain Eukaryota; kingdom Metazoa; phylum Chordata; class Mammalia; order Primates; family Lorisidae; genus Perodicticus; species Perodicticus potto. The sequence goes on along the minus strand of CAUYRH010115322.1, from coordinate 17,003 downwards.
TGTCTACACCACCTTTCCCCATACCGTGGCCACACTAGTGGAGAGAGACGCTATGTGCCAGAGGAGGGAGAGTTAAATGAATATAGAGTATTGAATTGAAACTTGGGGCTGCCCTGGCACTGAGGAACATAAAACAGAATTCGATTCTGCCAGTGTAGATCCAGAGAGTATTTTGACCAGCCTGGCCAGAGAGAAATCCTCTCCGTCGCCAAGGCGAAATTCCCACCAGCCCTACCACCAGCAGATAAAGAGCAGTTGGGGCCTGAACTAAATTTGTAAGGCAGTAGAGCCATCAGGACTGCAGCCTTAGGGCAATTCTTGTGGCTATGGGGGCTCAGAGCCAGTGGACTTTGGGCACACGTGATTCAGTGAGACAAAGCAACTGAGGACAGAGAGAGCCCGTGTCACCCCTAGCCCTAATGCCAGGTAGCCTGGCTCAAGGAGAGCCCTTTTCCAAAGGAGAAACAGAAAGAGATCACAGAGGACTTTGTTTTGTAACTTTGGTACCAGCTCAGTTACAGTAAAATAAAGTACCAAGCAGACTCCCGAGGCCCCTGAGTTTGGGCATTAGTTCCTGGACAGCATTTCTGGACCCATGCTCAGCCAGGAGGAAACATGCTGCCTTGAATCCTGGCAGGACTCACCACCTGATGACTAAAGAGCCCTGGGGCTTTGAATAAACATCAGAGGTAGCCAGGCAACAGTCACCACAGGCTTGGGTGAGACTGGGCCCTGGCATTGGCAGCTACAAGGGAGTGCCCATATCCCGCCTTCCTCAACTCAAGTAGCCCAGCACAGAGTGAGAGAATAAAGGGAGAAACTGCCTGGTGATCCGGGGGATTTCTTGTATCCTACCCAAGATGGTACCCTGGCACCAAGGCAGTGCCACCAGAAGTCTACAAGAGACATGGCATTGCTGGGCTCAGGGCAATCCAGTGCTGAGATGATGGCAGTGATCAAAGACTTAGACCAGAACACCCATTTCTCTTTGAATATCCAGAAAGCCTTCTCAGAAAAGTCATATTCAAATAAGGCCAGAAAAGGAAGAATGAAGTTGTTATCCACTCTTCAAAGCCCGCCATTAACTAACATCCACAAGCATCAAGAACGTCTAAAAAGATACAACCTCACCAAATCAACTGAACAAGGTAACCAGCCCTGGAATGACGGAGACAGGTGACTTCTCGGACAAAGAATTAAAGATGCCTGTCCTGTAGAAGCTCAATGAACTTTAGAACAACACAAGAAATTCAGAAGCCTATCAGAGAAATGTAACAAAGTGAATGAAATAATAAGACAAATCAATCAGAAACTCTGGAGCTTAAGAATTCAATTAACAAACTAAGAAAGGTGTCAGTCTCTCAATAGCACAATTGTCCAACCAGAAGAAATAATTAGCAGGTTGGAAGATAGTATAGCTGGAATTTCTCCCTCTCTCTCTGCTGGCTCTTTGGTCTCAGAGAATCTAAGAACGAACCCACAAACCCATGGTCCACATGAGTAAGTGAAAGGACAGAGTTCATTGAAAAATAAGGGGAGAGGGAGAAAGTCAGAGTCTTCAGCAAGCCCAAGGAGGGACCCAGGCCGTCAGCCCATGTAGACCTTCTATGTAGGGGGCTATATACCGCATTTCTTATCCTGCAGGCAGAGAGTGGGAAGAGATGTAATATCACAACCATTTGACACCAGGGTATTGGGGGAAGAAGTTAATTTCAAAACTGCCCTTATGAGGGAATATGGTCCCCCTTGGGTATGTTCTCTGCTCCAGGAGTCTCTTTTGAGGGGTGTGTTCCCTGCTTCAGCAGTGGTGGCCCAGATGAGATGCTGGTCACGCTGAGGTTTACAAGTCTGTTTGTGCCTAGAGATGGAGTCCATAATGAGACTGGTATCTGAGCCTATTTAGATGCAGAAAATAGGGGTCCTGTTCAGGCAAGAGCAGGGGAACCCTGTGTCTATAGGCTATTTGAAAACACACAGAAGAAAAATAGTGTAAGAAAAAATAAAGCAAAACAACAAGATCAAAATAACATTAAAAGGACAAACTGAGAGTTTCTGACATTAAAGAGATGGTAGAGAGAGAGATGGGGTAGAAAGCTTACTTAAAGAAATAACAGAAAATTGTGTAAACCAAAAGAAAGATATCAATATTCAGATACAAGGAGGTCATAGAACACCAAGCAGATTTAACCCAAACAAGATTACCTCAAGATAGTCAAGGTCCCGAAGATCATGGCTAAAGAAATGTTCCTGGGGGCCAGGCACAGAGGCTCATGCCTTTAATCCTAGCAGTTTGGGAAGCCAAGCAGGTGGATTTCCTGAGCTTACAGGTTCGAGACTAGCCTGAGCCACAGCAAGCCTCATCTCGAAAAAATACACGGGGGCCTTTAGTCTCAGATAATCAGGAGGCTGAGGCAAGAGAATTGCGTGAGCCCAAGAGTTGGAGGTTGCTGTGAGCTGTGAAAGAACAGCACTCTACCAAGGGTGACAAAGTGAGACTCTGTCTCAAAAAAAAAAAAAATAGAAAGAAAAAAGAGAAGTTCCTAAGAGAAGCAAGAGAAAAGAAAAAAATAATAATAACAGTAACACACAGAGGACCAAATCCATCTGGCAGCAGACTTCCCAATGGAAACCTGGCAGGCCAGGAGAGAACAGCAGCACACAAAGTGCTGAAGGAAAAGAAAAATATTGAACCCTAGAATATTACACACTGCAAAAATATCCTCAAACATGAAGGTGAAATAAAGACTTTCCCAGACAAATGAAATGTTAAAAAAAAAAGGTTTCATCTAAAATAAAATGACATGAATAAACAATAAAGAAGCCATCTGAAGGTATACAACCTCTGGTAGCAGTAAGGAAAGAAATATAGAATATTCTAACTGTTTATGTCTTAAGTAGCAAGATTAAAAGACAGACCTATAATAACTTTTTGAGAGATAATTATAAAGCTATGAATGGAAACAACTCAAAGATAAAATGTAGGGGATGGAATTAAAGGGTAGGATTTCTGTTAGATTTATCATTGCTTCATTATTTGTCCGTTTCTGTGAAAGCAAAGTTGTCAGATGTTTAAAATAATTGTATATAAAATGTATTTTGCAAGGTTCATGGTGACTTTAAATTAAAAACAAACACAACAAATACATAGAAAATAAAAAGTAAGAAATTAAAACATACTACCAGAGAAAATCATTTTTAAAAATGGAAGACAGGAAAGAAAAGAAAAAGACAGGATCACAAAAAAGTCAGAAATCAAGTAACAACATGGCAGAGTAAGTCCTCACTTATCAATCCTAATAACACTTAGTGAGAATGGATGAAACTCTCCAATCCAAAGAAATAGAGTAGTGGCTAACTGCATTTAAAAAAGCAATACTCAACAATATATTGTTATCAGAAAACATACTTTACTTATAAAGACACACATACATTGAAAATAAAGGGATAGAAGAAGATACTCCAAGCAAATGGAAACCAAAAAGAATAGATGTAGCTATACTTCTATCACATAAAAATAGGTTTCAAAGAAGGGTATTATACAATGATAAATGGTTCGATTCAACAAGAAGATATAGCAATTCTAAAGATACATGCACCTACATACATAAAAGCAGAATTTCTACCCCGAATGTAACATCTAGATATATAAAAGCAGATTATTATCAGAGCTAAAGAGACAGAACCCAATACACAATTGCTGGAGACCTCAGCCCTCCACTTTAAGCATTGGACAGAGTATCCATACAGAAAACCAGCAAAGAAACATATGACTTAGCCTATACTGTACACCAAATGAGCCTAATATTTAAAGAAAGTTTCATGTCCATTCTCAAGGCTAGATCATATGTTAGACCACAAAACAAGTCTCAAAATAATTTTAAAAATTTAAATAACACCAAATATTTTTTGTAATTACAATGGAATAAAACTAGGAATTAATAACAAGAGAAACATTGGAAAATATATAAACACATGGAAATTAAACAATATGCCTCTGAATGACTAGTGAGTCAATGATGAGATTAAGAGAAAATGTTAGATTTTTTTTTAGGAAAAAATGAAAATGAAAACACAATATATCAAAACCTATGGGATTTAGAAAAATCAGTAATAAGAGGAATGTTTATAGCAGTAGATGTCGTCATGAAAAACAGATAAGATTCAAATAAACAACTTAACGATGCATCTTAAAGAATTAGAAAAGCAAGAATAAACCAAACCTAAAATTTGTAGAAGAAATAAGAAAGAGCAGAAATAGATAAAATTGAAACAAAAACACAAAAGAGCAACAGAACAAAAAGTTATTTTTTAATGATCAAATTAACACAAATTTAGCCAGACTAAGAAAAAAAAAGAGAGAGAAGACCCAAATAAATAAAATCAGAGATGAAAAAAGAAGCATTACAGATGACACTGCAGAAATCCAAAGAATCATTAGAGATTATGAGCAACTTTAAATTAGAAAACCTAAAAGAAATTGATACATTCCTAGATAGGTATAACCTACCAAGATTCAACCAGGAAGAAATCTCAAACCTGAATAAACAAAGTTGTAAGATAGAAGTAGTAATAAAAAGTTTCCCATCAAAGAAAAGCCTAGGATCCAATGGTTTCACTGCTGAATCCTATGATCAATTCAAAAAATATCAATCTTACCTACACTGTTCCAAAAAATTGAGGAGGGCATATTTACAAATTTGTTCCATGACATTGATATCATCCTGACACCAAACACAACAACAAAAAAACCATAGGTCAATATCTCTGATGTACGTAAATGCAACACTCCTCAACAAAATACTAGAAATGGACTTCAACAACATATTAAGAAGATTATTCATAGAGATCAAGTGTGATTCATCTCAAGATGCAAGAATTATTCCAAATATGCAATTAATCAATTTGATATATCATATCAATAGAATGAAGAACAAAAATCACATGATCATTTCAATTGATGCCCAGAAATCTTTCAATATAATTCAACATCAACTTCATGATAAAAATTTTCAAAAAACTGGTATAGAAAGAACAAAATAAAAGCCTTATATGGCAGATCCACAGCTGGTGTACTAAATGGAGTAAAAGTAAAAGCCTTTCCTCTAAAATCTGGAACAAGAACACTCATTTTTACTACTGTTATTAGACATTGTATTGGAAGTTCTAGCTGAGTGACCCAACAAGAGAGATTAATAAAGGCCATCCACACTGAAAGGAAGAATTCAAATTATCTCTCCTTGTTTGCGGATGAAATGATCTTATATTCAGAAAAACCTAAAGATTCACTCTGAAAGTACTAGAATTAATAAACAAATACAGTAAAATTGCAGGATACAATGTCAACATACAAAAGGCAGTAGCACTTCTTTATGCCAGTAGTAATAATCTGAAAAAGGAACCAAGAAAGTGTACCCATTTACAGCAGCTAAAAGTAAAATAAAATATTTAGGATTAGCTTATCCAAAGAAGATCTCTACACTGAAAGCTATAAAACATTGATGAAAACATTCAAAGAGAACACCAAAAACAGAAAGATATTCCATGCTCATGGATGGGAAGATTCAATGTTGCTAAAATATCCAAACCATTCTAATCAAGCTAAAAACTTGATGCAATTCTCATCAACATACCAATAACATTCTTCATAGACATAGTAAAAATAATCCTAAAATGTAGATGGAACCACAAAAAACTCAGAATAGCAAAAGCCATCCTAAGCAAAAAACAAAAACAAACAAAACATGTGAGGAATCACATGCCTCCCTTGAAATTACACTACAGTGCTGTAGTAAGCACAGCAGGATGGTACTGGCATAAAACAGACACATAGACTACTGAGCAGAATAGGGAACCCAGAAATAAATTCACACATCTATAGAGAACTTATTGTCAACAAAGTAGCCAAGAACATCCAGTGGGGAAAGGACAGTCTCTTAGAAAATGGTGCTAGTAATCTGGATATCCATAGTGGAAGACTGAAACTAGTCTCATATCTTGCTACACAGAAAAATCAAATCAAAATTGGTGAAGACATAAATCTAAGATCTGATACTGTGAATTACTAAAAGAAAACACTGGGGAAATTCTTTAGAACATTGTTTTTGGCAAGGACTTCTTGAGTACTCTTCCCGAAGCACAGGCAACGAAAGCATCTTGGAAAAATGGGAAGAATTCAAGTTAAGAATCTGCACAGCAAAGCTAACAATCATGAAAATGAAGATACAACATAAAAAGTAAAATAAAATATTTCCAAATTATCTGTCTGATAAGAAGTCAATAACTGAAATATATAAAAAAGAGCTAAATGATAAAAATACTTGATCTCAAGGGGACAAAAGTGTTGTCTTCTTATCTTTGTGTTTGTTTCCCTAGATGCTTCTTAAATAGAGTCTAAAGCTTTTTTTTTCCAGCTATAATCCTCTATTATTTTACTTGAGTCTTATTGATATGGTAGTAAGTCATAGGGAAAGAGGAAGCATTCTATAACTCTATAAATAGTTTGTGACCTTTACAGATGTTTCTCAACTTCATCCCATTAGATGGGACTAGATTGTTAGATGGACTAGAATTAGGAATTTCCCTTCCCCCATAATGATTACCAGAGTCTGAGAAAGGTAGTGTAGAGGGGGGTGGGAAATGGAGAAGAGTTGTTTAATGGGTATAAAATACGGTCAGTTATACAGAATGAACAATATTTGATAAAACAATGATTAAAATAATAAAATAGTGGAAACAACAAGAAAATGTTTTCCTCTGACCTAGGATGGGTCCAGAAATGCTGTCCAGGAACTAATGGTTAGACTCTGGGGCCTCAGGAGTCCTTTTGGTACTTTATTTTGCTGTGGCTGATCTTGTGTCCAAATTGCAAAGTAAAGTCCTGTGAACTCTTCCCTTTCCTTTCCCCAAGTGGAAAAAGATATTCCCTAATCTGCAACATTTGGATTTGGGTAAAAGTTGACATTCGCATTAGCTGGGTGGCTGCTCCAGACATCTCACTGGATCATATTCACCCCAAATCCACTGCTCCCAGCTTGCACAGCCATAGGAATTGTCCAAAGACTGCAGATTTTGTGGGCTGACTGTTTGTAAATTTCTCGATGCTTTTATTCAGCCAGCGGTAGGGCTGGCCAGAACTCAGAGGTCTCTGCCGCTGTGGTGGAAGATCTTTCTTTTGCCCAACTAGTCAAAATGCTTCCTTCGTGTTTGCTGGCAGAATTTTGTTTTACGCTGTGCTCCCCTGTGATGGATTTTCCCCAAGTTCTAATGCAAAGTCCCACAATGACGTCACCCTGAATAGAATTCAGAAAAGATTTTCTCTTCACTGTTGCTGGTGGGACACTGATGGGGGGTGGAGGTGTAGGCAATGCAAGATGGTATTTTCTGCCCTCTTCAGTCCCTCTTTCCTTTACACAATGTTAAATCAGGTACTATGATCACTCACTCACCTAATTGAGGGCTGTTCAGCTGGGGCTTTCTTGCATGAATAGTGGTTGAATTTGGATCCATGAGGAGGAACCATACTGGAGATTTCTATTCTGCCATGCTGCTTCTCTTTTTCTGACAGTTTTCATTTCTGTTGCTGAGGGGGGTTTTATTTCCTTTTTGTTCATTTTTTAAAAAGCATCTCTCTCTCTGCTCACATGACCAATCCATTATTGTGTTTTCCATGTTTTACATTAGATCCTTTAGCACATTAATCATCTTTATTTCAAATTTTTAGTCTGATTATTCCAAAACTTTTGCTATCTCTTAACCTGCTTCTGATGCTTGTTTTGCTTCTTTATACTCTGTGTTTGCATGGGTGTGTGTTTTCTTTCACACACCTTGCAATTTTATGTTGAAAACCAGACATTATGCATTAGGTAAAAGAAATTGAAAATGAAAGCAACTTAAGTACAGTGCTTTATGTTTATTTGGGTAGGAGATAGGCTACATTTATTATTTGATTTATCTCTTGTGTCAGAGGCTAACATTTTCTGTAATGACCTTTTTGTCTTCTTGTTATCTCTGTGTTTCCCTAGATATTCCTTCTTAAGTAGAGTCAGAAGCCTATAGTTTTTTGGTTTTTTTTTTCAGCTATAATCCTCTATTATTTTACTTTAGTCTTATTGATATGGTAGCAAGTCATGGGGAAAGAGGAAGCATTCTATAAGTCTATGAATGGGCTATGAACACTTACAACTTCACCTCCATTAGATGGGTCTAGATTGTTAGATGGGCTAGAATTAGGAATTTCCCTCCCTCATGCTGAGGACTGGGGAAGTCTGGTGATGGGTATTTTTGTCCCTCAAAGTTGATTAGCCTCTGATAAGACCAAGATGGTTAGGTTCTGGTAAAATAGATCTCCCTGAGCTCAGGGTATGTTATGTAGGAAAGTAGGACATAATTGTGTGACTGTATTTCAAGTGGCTAATTTTTTCCTCCTTCTTCAAGTGAACTTTCTCCAATTTCACCCTGAAAACCTGGATGAAAACTCTAAATGGTGAGTCACATGAGGGGTTTTATTTTTCTTTCTTTATTATTTTAAAGTGTCTCAAGCTGGTTCATGCTCACTCTCCAGCAAGTATTCAATTGCCTTTTAATTTTCCATACAAGTTTCTGGCTCCAGCAGGGGCTTCAGCTTCCTATACGCTGTAACTCTCCCATCTTTATAGTTTTGGGTGAGTCAGTTTACCCTGAAACCATGATTACCTAGAAGATCTCAGAAAAATTGTTGATTTTTAGTTTTTCCCAGATTTCTTCTTGTCAAAATGGTAGTGATGATTTCTAAGGTCTTTATAAATTTAACCAGAAGTCAGAAGTCTGTCACTTAGCCTTATCTTAGTTTTTAGCATAAAAAATTGTGAAATTATTAGCCTAAAATTTATTTCTAACAAACACTGGGGGTCTCCTTTGCACCAAATACTGTGTTAGATCCTGGTAATTCAAACCTGAGTCTCTGTCCTCCAGGAACTTCTGACTTGCAATGCTTCCAAGAAATGAAGTAATATGAAGATGGGGAAAATATCCATTTTTGGGGCAAAGAGGAGCAGTTTCAATCAAGAGCTGATGACAGAAATTATCTTATAGAAAACATAGAGGCTCAAAATTGAGTAGAACCAAAGAGATAAGAGGTTTATAAATGAGACTATGTCATACATATAGAACCTCTGTAAGTTGACCACCCAATGGACTGTAACAAACTAGTCAACATATGGAGGTGGCCAATACAAGGAACTAGGCCTACTCTGCTGAGGCCTACACACATATATACACATATATATGTCCAATCTATGAAAATTAGGTCAAGTTAAGGAGGTGGTCACCTACAGAGGCTCTACTACATTTAATCAAAAGTAAGATCTTTTTTAATATCATGGAAGTTAAAGTAATTTTAAACACTGATGTAAAAAATGAATTATGAGATAATTAAAAAACCAAGACTCCCAGGTCCAAGAGAATAGGATTCAGAACATGGGCTAGAAAGCTGACTCTTGTCAGGAGGAAAGCAGATCAATTCAGACAAACAGACGTGTGATTTCCGTTCAGATCTCAATAGGATTCCCTTCCAAGAAGTTTTATTTGATTTTCCCTGTGTTACAACAGACAGAGCCTCTGCTAAAAGGAGGGGCTTATAATACAAGAGGAAGTCTTGTATTACAAAGAAAGTGTTTTACCAAAAGGAGAGAGAAGAGAATGAGAGTGTCAAGATTTTGAAAGTACAGAACGTTAGAAACAATTGTCATTAATGATGAGATTTTGACCTAAAAACACCCACAACAACAAAGCACAATGGCATTGTTAGGTAGGAGCTCAGAGCTCCTTGGGTTATTTGCCATCACTGTGTAGAAGGATCTGTATGCCTATCTCTGGGATTTTTCTCCAGGAAGAAGTTACTGGAATTCCTCTAAGAATGTGCCAAAAAAAAAAAAAAAAAAACATGGAGCAAAGAACCTTAGAACACAATCAGAAGAATAGTCAGAGATCCTCTAATCTCAGTTGGAAGGATCTGAAATAAACCAAAGTAGGATGAATAGAAGGTCTAAAATAGTGAAGGGACACTTATAATTGAGTCCATAACTCAACTGAACTCAGAGAGTCTCTAAATTGTAATTTCAAAGACAATTGCAAGGACGCACCTATGAGAATGGTTGTTAAAAAAGAGAGCAAAGAAGAAGTTAGTGAAGATACAGCTTTAAAGGAGTCAAGAAAGCAGATAATCCATCCAGTGGATTATTGGTGTTGCTTTGGGAATTGTTAAAATTAGAATATGGAGAAGTCAGGAGCAGATACCGAAGACTTCAAAAATTAGGAGAATGATCAGGAAGTGAATAGAATTTGCTGACAAAATTCATTGGTAAAAATACAGTCTAATCCACTAGCCTCAGAATAGATGGAATTTTTCGTGGAAGAAGGAAAAGTTTTGAATGAACCCTGGAAACAGTAGAGAAGAGAGTAACAAAGTATGTACAAATATTTAGCTCCTAGACCTGCTAAAAACAGTGCTATCTGAATTGTATGTTTATTATTTGACATTTTTATGTGCCTTGAAGCTAGAGACATTATTTTTTCACCTTATATAACAAAGGATATGCTAACTAAATTCTTTTTAGGCATATGTAAATAAATATTAAATGTTTCTGGAAAAACATAGGAAACTAATTTCCCAAAGATTAATTCTTGCTAACCCAAATACTTCCATGCCATCATTGCACGCATGTCAACCATGAGCAATTTGTATGTACTAATGAAACATTTGTCTCCTATTTGAGGTAGGCAAGGCATATGTTGTCTCTAAGATTTTAAACTCACATCATGTCTTCACCTTAAGGATATAGGCCAATTGTTAGGACAAAAAGAGCTGCCTACTTTTTCTAATCACTTTCAACCAAGCTATAATGAATCTGTCAACTTTTTTTTTAACCTTAATCCTGAATCAGTATTTTAGAAAGCAAATAATTCAATCCTTTAGTCCTTCAGCTTCGACCTGAAAACTCACTGTTAGAGGAAAGAAAGAAAGGTGGCACCAAGTCACAAGACCCAAATGAGTTAATCGAGGGGGTGAGTGAGGAATGGATGGCGGTAAAGGAAATGCTCTCTCGGCTGTGGTAACTAATCAATTATAAGAGGCAAAGAGGGAGAGCAGTGAAACGTAAGTCAACAGACCTGGGCTCAACATGACTCAGCATCATTCATGACGTGACTATGTAGAAAGTGATTTAACTTCTCTGGGCTCCCTTTCCTTACCTACTGAATTAGGTTATGCAAGTACCTGATCAAAAAAAAGTCACTTTTACGTTTGGTAAGCAATTTTGTTAGATATTCTAGACCCTAAATAAATTCCTGGCCTCTGCCACCTCATTTCCTACTCAGTTTTTCAGCACTTTCCCCCTCTTTGTGTTGTCATAGGATATTTTAGGTTTCTCAAAGTCCATCTTGACTCATTCTACTCAGCAAAATTCAGGATGAAATCTGTAAGACTACAACCAAACTACATGATTAACTTTAATCACAGTTAAAAAACGGACTCTGAACTAAGCAACTATCTCCTCTGATTTGAAAACAAGATACCTTCTTACATAATGAAATTGCCTTAATTAAGTAACTGGTAGGTGGGATGTAGTAATCAAATGTTAGTTTCCTAGTTTCTGGGCCATAAATGCTTTGGCGATGGCCAAATTATATGCCTGCTTTCAGCCAAAGTGAACAGAAGCATCCAAAATTTAAAATAAAAATTGAATTAAGCTCAAGACAAAAACAGAGAGGTTGCCTGGCCTTGATCCTGTTCCTGTGACTATTTCTCCTCAGGAGATAGAACTTAGTTTGCTAGTGACCTGCAAGTGTCTTTGTCTCCCGTAGCTACAGTAGCCCCAAGTGCAAGCAGGAAAAACTAAGCTGCTACCTTTGAGACATAGCATCTGTTAAATGGCATACTAGGAAATCATTCAGTCTTCTGGTTTTCATGTAGCAGCTTAATTTGCCTGCTACTGATGACAGTGCAATTGCTTTATAAAAGAAAAGGCCTATCGAGACCATTTTTTAACCAGTGGGCCAACGCACAGCTGCACATTTAGCACACACACGTGTGTATGCACATACCGTCAGTATCCAGTCCACCCAACCCAGCCTTCAATTTGCCAGTCTTAAAGAGAAAAACGTAAAACTACAACAAAAGAAAAACATTCTAAGTGACCTTTTAGATGCTTCTGGATTGTATTACCAAGAGTTTATAGCCAGGTGCTAAAAAAGAAAATTAAGGCAGCTGAAAGCTAATTGGGGGGGGCCAAAGTAATTCAGCCTGCAGCTCACTGATGGATAACAAAACGGCCAGGTGCAATGGGGAAATGGTCTGCGTATGTCCACGATGTGAGACAGCAGTGCCACAGAAATGTCCTGTATTCATTCTTACGAGTTTTAGCAAAAATGCTCAATGTAAAATAGCGTTATCTTGTATCAATAAAAATATTAATAACAGACACTGAGATATTACTAAACCCTCTATAATTACTAAGACACTAAACTATAATGGAGATATTTGATACATATATTTTCTACAGTAATATTGTTTACATGCAGAAACATGCTGCGGACTCTCAGAAGAACAAAAGATGTGGCACACTGTGTTAAGAGGGCTGCGTACGTGTTTGTCTGTGTGTCATTACTCTGTATTTAGACACAACGATACAAGTAAAGGTTCAAGTAAGTTCAACTTGTTGGATATATATGCATTGGAGACTAAGAAGGGGATGGGGGAGTAAGTGCTGATGTCTACCCTAGAAGCACACTAACTAGAGGAAAAGACACAATTTCCCCTGAAAAACAATTATCTCAAAATTACCTTCAATCAAATGCTCCATTGCTAAAATGGAAACTGACACACACGTGAATAATCAGCATTAATCAGAGTTAACTCCAGAGGGGAGCTCCCATCTTCTCACTGATTCTTTTTCACAATTTATAGAATACACAATAGCAATGTTCAGCAATATTTTATAACTCACTTAACTATTGGATTAAGTCTTAGAAAACAGATTATCTCTTTCCTATGTTCTTCAGAGTTGGTAAAATGTTAATGAATCTACCTGTTCAATGTGGTGAACTTACACAAACCCATGAATTTACTTTCTCAAAAACTACTTTAAAATCACTTTACTTAAATACTACACTTGATCTTTGCCAAAAGGCTGAGAAGTGATAAAATCACTTTGCTTAAATACATTTTAGTTAGGATCTTCATTGAAATTTTTATACAACCCTTTCACCCGAAAGTTGCATACCTCTGAAAATATAAATATTAACAAGCAATACTACCCGAATGGTGAGAGAGACATGGTCCTTGGGACATTTTCTGTTTGACACAAGCTAACAGTGAGATAAAAAGTGTCATATTGTTAAAACCGACCCTGGTTCCATGTAAAATGTGATCTTTCCTTCAGTTTAATTGAATTAACTGCACTAAAGAAACAGAAGAAAATATTTTTCCTTAGAAAGTGTTAAGTGCTTGAAAAATTCACTCAACAAAGTGAAATGTTAAGTGCTGGTTACTGAGCACTCTGAACCTCTTAGCTGAAAGTCTAACTTCTGCCTATCTGCCTACAGAAAACATAATAAATACTCTCTCAAGCAAAGTTCTCATTACCAACACGTTAGAAGCTGTTCTAATCCTACAGGATAAACAAGGTGGAACTGGCCTGAGTACAGCCTGTTTCAGCCCATCCAAAGCCCATTCCTGGACTCTTAAGAAAAGTAACATGATAGGCCTAGCACAGTGGCTTGGGCCTATAGTTTTAGCATTCTGGGAAACGAAGGGAGGTGGATTACGTGAGCTCAAGAGTTCAAAACCAGCCTGAGCAAGAGCAAGACCTGTTTCTTCTAAAAATAGAAAAACTAGTTAGACACAGTGGGCCATGCCTGTAGTCCCAACTACTCAAGAGGCTGAGACAAAAGGATTGCTTGAGCCCAGGAGTTTGATAGGGAGACAGAGTGAGACCCTGTCTCAAAAAAAGAACACAAGAAAAAAAAAAAAAGAAAGGACAGTGACATGACAGTGGAAACGTCTAGCTTGAGGAGGTGGAGAGGAGATTTATCCTCTCCTGCCTTGTCCTGTTCTCACGTTCTTCTTGAATAATCATTCATGGTCCCATTTTGAAATATTTTAGCTCTCAGGCTTTTCTTCTTAAGAATATCACCTGGCTTGCTGACGGCTCTGTGGCATTTAGGACAAACATCTCAGCGAGGCCCTACAGTGTGAACCGTTCCAACAGACGTGCTGGGAGCTCTGCCTCCCCACGTGCGGATACCGATTCCCTCTTACTCCCACGTCCTCCTGAGCAGGGTAACGATTCCGGGGACTCTTGCTTTATCAGTGACAGGCAACAATAGCACCTGTCTCAAACATTTGCACCAAATAGCCACCTCTAATATTTTTTAAAGAGTTTCTGGCACATGGTAGACATTCAATACGTATCAGCCATTTTTAATTTATAGGCGTGGAGGAGGGACAGAAAGGAAAGGAGAGGGAATAAAGCTTCGACTTTTGTTCCAGATGTTTCTGGATTACATCCCTCCCTGTTCCCATGCAGCCACCACCTGCGGAAAATAGGCAGGTGCAAAGACTTGTGTGTTTTGTATCATTTTATCCTGGATAACTCACATCTAAATATAGAACAATTTATTCTTAAATTCTCCATCTTATACTTACAAGTGCCTCACAAACAACATTTGGGTGCTTCTATCCCCACTTCACATGTTTACACTGAAGAGATGCATATTTTTTGAAATATGAGGTCTTCGCTGTCCTTCATAAGATATAAAGGGTTTAATAAATTCTTTCCAAGCGGTATCTCACTTCATGCAGTTGGCCATTCAGAAAGGCTTCCTGTACGTTTTTTTTAAATCACTAAGGTTTGCCCACGCTCATGACAACAGGTTTCCTCCAAACATTTAATACAACATTTTAACTAACCCTTGATAATAAAACTTTGTTAAAGAACATGTTCAAAATCATTCTTTTAATTTTCCCCATACTGAGCCAATGTTCCACATGTTCCCATGACTCATATTTTTAAATTTATTCACTGTAGAAAAACAGACCAAAAGGGTTAAGATTAAAGTGAATAGTAAAGCAAAAGTAATGAAGATAAACTTAGATTTATTATTGATCAAATCCAAGGTGACACCAGGCTATTTAGGAAAATCTTCTCGAATTGTATAAAATGAAATTTTTAGACTCAAGGAATCATTCTGCTACTTTACTCAACAGGTATTAAGTGGGGGAATATGCCACCTCATAGACATAGAAATTAATAATACCATATGAATATGTGAATTAAATATTTCCCAGGAATAGCTCATTCTGGGGTACTGAAAAAACATAGAATTAGCTGAAATTTATCTTAATGATAATTCTTCAACATTCACACAGAATGGTGTCAGCTTCTATATTTCTGAATACTGGGGGGGGGGCGGGTTTTCAGTCAAACGTATTTTTGAAGAGCTCCACATTTTTTTCCCCTGGAATTTTTATTCAATTGTCATTGCCAAATCGCTTTGGTTGTTTAGCATCTGGCAGGAATATCCTGAGAATCTGGTGAGTTTCAGCTATGTGGGTACAAGGGAAGGGAGGTAATTCTGGATATGCAAATCATGTGAGCCTTGAGTTACAGATCAGAACTGAAGCTTTGTGTATTTTAGTTTTGTTTGTCTTTGGCAAAACAAGTCCCCCTTTTCTTACGAGGGAAAAGTACCGAGACCTACCTTACTGAGAAGGCGGCTAAAATTGGTTCTACATCAAAAGCTCATAAAACTAATATTTGATGATGTAAATGAATTAAAAGCAGATGGATAAAAATTCCCTTAAAATACACAAAGTTATATGAAATATGTATTGGGTTTTTCTTAGTCTGGCACAGTAGAAAAATTAATTTAAGATGATTGGAGCATAAAAACGTGGCCAGGGTCACTGGTTCCTTGGGCATATGCTGCAAAAATGGCATTTTGTTTCAAGGCGGGATTCTTGTGGTCTGAGGAACACCAAGTCTTTGTTTGCGTGGGCCCTCCAATTGAAAAGAGGCTCTGGGAAACTTCAGAAATAGAGCAAGAAGAATTTGGGACCCAAGGAATTATTATTGCATCTGAGACAGATTTTTAAAAACCCGGCTCTTCATGATCCACACCCACTTGCATGTCACCTTCCACATACCCCTTAAACTCATAAATGATTTCTACAGCTCATAGACCTCCAGCTTACAGGATACGAATTTTATTTAGAGTTTTCTTATTTCTCCAGAACTCTGATATTATTTCTGTTTAGTGCAGGATGGCTGACATTCATGAAAAACAGTCAGAGTCCCTAGAGACACATGTTTGTAAATAAACCTTAACCTTCATTCTCTTTTATCTAATTAAGAGCCAAAGTTAGATACTATTGTCAATGGCTACGACTTTGTAGAAAACGGCTGAGTTCAGAATACACACATTATATGCATGCAGCCATCTTGATGCACACCCTTCCACGAGCTGTGCAGCTCTGCACTCACGATATGCTGAGGTTGCCTGGTGGGTACACAGGCTTCCTTACAGCCTGTCCCACCCTCGCCCAAATGCCGTTCTGCTACCGTCACTCTTAGCATTTGCTCTTCCTGCCTCTAGTTCTCATCTCTTCCCACTCTTCTTCCACTCTCTAAAGCCATTCATCCTCTATGACCATATTCTAAGCTTTTTGCTTCTAGGAAGACAGACGAAGGACAGCAGCTTACACGGATTACACCCTTTCCAAATTTGTTTCATTACACATTTTATTGTCTTGTGCTTCCCCAATACACCTGTTCCTTTTTTTTTCTACTTCAGGGGGTTTTATGAGGATTTATTTATTTTTATTATCATTTTTATTATTAAATCATAGCTGTGTACATTAGTGCAATCAAGGGGTACAATGTGCTGGTTTCATATACAATCTGAACTATTTTCATCAAACTGATTAACATAGCCTTCATGGCATTTTCTTAGTTATTGTATGAAGACAT
>CAUYRH010115319.1:0-11324 GCA_963574655.1 Perodicticus potto | reverse complement strand
TGATCTCACATAGGTGAAGAATAGAATTATAGACACTAGAAGCTGGGAAGGGTTTTGGGTAGAAGTGGGATCAAGATAGGTTAGTTAATGGGTACAAATATACAGCCAAACAAAAGTTCTAACATTCAATAGCAGAACAGGATAATTACAGTTAAAAATAATTTATTTCATATTTCAAAATAGCAAGAAGGGAGAACTTGAAATTATCCCAACACAAAGCAATGGTAAATACTTGAGGTAACAGACCCTGAATGCCCTGAACGTATATATTCTCTGAGTGTGAGAGTGTAACAAAAGATCACCTAATGCATAAATATGCAGAAATATTTGTACACACTGAAAAGCAGGAACATCTTTGAACTTTCTCAATAGAAGTTAGAATTAAATTGGCTAAAAACCATATAGTAAATTTTTAAAGTTTGAGGGAGATGAAGGATAACAATGTTTCAGTAGAAAATTTTTAATCCTACTATATTTTCATTTCAAAATTAAGAAACCCATATTTTGTCAACTAAAATATAATGTTTAGGCTGGACACAGTGGCTCATGCCTGTAATCCTAGCACTCTGGGAGGCCGAGACAGGTGGATTGCTGGAAGTCAGGAGTTTGAGACAAGCCTGAAGAAGAGTGAGACCCCCGTGTCTAAAAAATGATCAATAAACAAACTAGCCAGGTGTTGTGGTGGTCGTCTGCAGTCCCAGCTACTCGGAAGGCTGAGGCAAGAGGATCACTTGAGGCCAGGAGTTTGAGGTTGCTGTGAACTATCACACCACAACACTCTACCACGGGCAACAAAGTGTGACTCTGTCTCAAAAAATAAATAAATAAGTATAATGTTTAAAATTTTACTTCAATTGTCGTCATCTACTATGCCTTTGAAAAAGATGTATAATAGAACTAGAAATTTTTACCTGTTCTCCCAAGTGAGTAAAGCAGAGTAAATTCCCATCAACACAGCCAATGCAAATATACTCTAAGCAACACTGGGGAGAAGAGAAGAGTGGCTTTCCACAGGAATGTTTCCAAATGATGTTCCCAGTAGCCTGTCACAGGAAAAAGAAATTCACAACATTTGAAATCATTCCAATAATTGATTATCCTTTATAAAATAAACCCTAAGTTTCTCTGAGGCAGAAAATACTGACATAAATGAAGCTAGCTGATACATATATGAGTTCATGAACTCATCCTAGAAGAAGTGCCACATACCTCTTTGCTGAATATTACTATGGTCAACTTCAAAGTACTTCCCTTGGGAAGCTGTGCACCATGGCCAGGACCAAGTCCACCCTTCAAAGCAATTCTGGAACAACCATCAGAGCTATCACCGTAGGGAACACAAGAAAAACTCGACAGTAATGAATGCCACTCAGCAAGATACCACCACGCACTGACACGAACACAGCCGTGAGACACTGATACACCAAGGTTATAAAACCTTACCAAGTTGCTCGTACGGTGCTGTCAACATAAGAACTCAGTGGCAAGTTTGTGAACTTCTACAACAATAGCTCTGATGGTCATTCCTGAAAACCAAGTTCCAAAATTGCTTTGAAAGGCGGACTAGGCACTGGCATTGGTGCAGAGCTTCCCAAGGGAAGAACTTCAAAGGTGACAGTAGTCACATTCAGCAGTGAGGTATGTAGTGCTTCTTCCAGGGTGAGTTCATGAAGTTAACTGTCACACCTCATACATACAGCTATAAAACTAATCGGTGCTATTTATGAATGCTAGGAGAAAAACCTGCAATAAACCAGGGAAGAAATAACTAGTACCCAAGATCTATCCTCATGATGAACATGAAGATCTTAATATGAAAAAATTCTGCCAATTTAAAATATAGATGAAAGATATACACATGAACTGAGATTTTGTCATCTTTCTAGGTTTCATACCAATCATTTTTTTTTTTTTTTTTTTGAGACAGAGCCTCAAGCTGTCACCCTGGACAGAGTGCTGTGGCATCACAGCTCACAGCAACCTCCAATTACTGGGCTCAAGCGAGTCTCCTGCCTCCCCCTCCCAAGTAGCTGGGACTACAGGCGCCCGCCACAAAGCCCAGCCATTTTTTTGGTTGCAGCCATCATTGTTGTTTGGCAGGCCAGGCTGGATTCAAACCCGCCAGCTCAGGTGTACGTGGCTTGCGCCTTGGCCGGTTGAGCCACAGGCGCCGAGCCCCGGCCATTTTTTGGTTGCAGCCGTCATTGTTGTTTGGCGGGCCCGGGCTGGATTCGAACCCGCCAGCTCATGTGTATGTGGCTGGCGCCTTAGCCTGTTGAGCCACAGGCGCGAGCCCATTTTCTTTTTAGTAACAATATATTTTATTGTTTAACCAAACTGTCTTCAGAGTAAACTAGTTATCCAATCATTTTTAATGAATTCTACTTCAGTGATATGTGGACTATAATTAACTGAAAACTACTCAAACTTTCAGAGTTCAAAGCAAAATTTTTAAAAAAATAAGATTATAAGATCAATACATATAATTCCACACGTACAGGATTTACAGCCAATAAAAATCCTCCCAGTGTAGCACAATACAGATGATGCGGCTTCAGGCTCAAACACGGAGAAGAAAAGATAGTTCCTCCACATTTTAGCTTCCAAACACACTTCTTTTTCTGAAAATAAGAAAGCAAATTATTTTATGACTGTGATTAGTATATGTGTGCACATATACACATAAGATCATTCTGAATATTCAACTTGATAATCATGTTTTGCTCACTTACTGTGTAAACCTATTACAATTTTGATTTATAATATCCTATATGAACATAAAATAGTTTATCTTTACTTTATCATTGAAAATTTTTTTGTAACTAATTTCTTGGAAATAGACATTTTGGAGCAAATGTTTGTCCATGTTTCTAATTATTTTGCCAAGATAGATTCTTAGAAAAAGAATTTTACTGGATTAAAGGATATGAACTTGCTACATACAGCCAAATTGTCTTCCTACAGGCTTCACCAGTTACGACTTCAACCCACTATTATCAGCATTTGGCTGTCACTGTAATTAATATCTTTCCTAATCCACTATCATCTGTGTTGCCATCTGATAATTTTAAACTTTCACTCCTGTGACTTTAATATTAAAGGTGTGAAATATTTATACACATTTTCTAGCCATTTCTTTTTGGGGGTCCTGTGTGTTTATGTCCCTTGTTCATTTTCCTACTGGGATCTTTATATCTTTGTTATTAATTTGTATTTGCTTTTTATTTTCATTTATAATAAATATAAATGAATTTTAACTTTTTTTTATTAGTATCCAGTTTTAACTGAACAAACCACATTCAGCATCTGTATGTGTAAAATTACAAAATACTGGTAAAAAATCAGACAACCTAAATAAATAGACATACAATATTCAACATATCATATCAGTTCTCACTAAATTGATTTATAGATAAAATGTAATTCTAAATGTAATGCAGCAGCAGATGAGGTTCATGCCTGTAATCCTAGCACATTGGGAGGCCAAGGCGGATGGATTGCCTGAGCTCACAGTTTTGAGATCAGCCTAAGCAAGAGCAAGACCCCCCATCTCTATTAAAATTAGAAAAACTGAGGCTAGAGGATCGCTTGAATTTTAACTCTTTCTCACTTTTCTTCACAATGTTTTCTCAGCGTGCTTCTTTAAATTTTGTTAATTGTTAATAGAAAAATTTTTTCCTTTTTGTAATGGTCTTAAAATATCTGATATCATCTTCCTTTATGATTTTTTTCAATTGTCAAGATGATAATTCTAAGTTCTTTACATTTCAAAACTCTGAACAGAAAACTGATTTGTGGTAAAATTTGTAAAGAAGTTCAAACTGTCTTAAGATATTAAGATTTAATGAATGCTTTATTCTTCCCAGATCACAATGCTAAGCTTGGGAGACAGTTAACACCTGTTCCCAGGCTCCACAGCATCTGAGGGTTTCCTGCTCTTCTATGCTTATGGTGTTAGACCAGGGGTTCTCAACCTTTCCAACGCCGCAAACCTTTAATACAGTTCCTGTGAGCTGTGACCCACAGGTTGAGAACCGCTGTGTTAGATGGATGAGGTGAATTCTTACATAAATATCTAAAGCATACGCATGCTGGTCATGAGAGCCAATGTACAGGAGTCCTGTGGTTGGATCCACTGTTGCTGAGCTTTTGACAGCATCTTTGGTAGTAAACATCCAGTATTTCTCTCCAGTATTACTTTTTAGAACATAAACTAATCCATCATAACAGCCTGTAGGGAAAGAAAATATGAAAGCTGAGATTTAGATATGACTTGAAAATAATTCTTTAGCCAAAATCATGACAATTTATATTCAGGGCTATTCACATGTATATAGGCTCTATGTTCTGCTCCTTTGATTTAAATTTCAGTAATGTGAAGCAGAAACTGAACAGTAATCACACGTGCCTTATTTTTTTAAAGTCCTTCACTACTGGGAAAATAATAACACATACTGTGGTAGAAAGCTTTGACATGTCCGGTTTCAAATCTCATTATGTCCATCATTGGGCAAATTCCCTAGCATTGCTGAGCCTCAAATTATTCTTCTGCAGAACAAGGATTCATCTATTTCAAAGGTTATTGCCATAATTCAGATCATATAAATGCCCAGTGTACAGAAGATGTCCAAGAAAGGGTAATGTTAATAGTCAATGTTCACTGAGCCTTTACTATGTGCCAGGTGCTACTCTAACATTTTATATTTATTAACTCATTTAATTCTCACAGTGAAGTGCTATTATAACCACATTTTATAGATGACAAAATTGAAGCCTAGATTATGTTACTAGGGCAAAATTACACAGCTAATATGTGGCAGAACCAACATTTGAATCTAAAAAGTCAAGCGCTAGGCAGGTGTCCTCAAACTTTTTAAACAGGGGGCCAATTCACTGTCCTTCAGACCGTTGGAGGGCCAGACTATAGTTTAAAAAAAAAAACAAAACTATGAACAAATTCCTATGCACACTGCACATATCTTATTCTGAAGTAAAAAACAAAACGGGAACAAATACAATTCACACCGAAGCATGTGGCCCGCGAGCCGTAGTTTGAGGACCCCTGCACTAGAGCCCATGCTCTTAACAACTACACTTAACTGCTTTTCCCAAATCCCTGCTATAGATGAGAAGATAGGGCAGGAGTCCCTGACCTTGGGGTAGCCAAAATAACCTAGCTGGAAACAGAGGTGGTAAAAATCAATTCTGTAGAGTGAACGTCACTCAAGTTCCCTGAAAAGCATATAAATCGGAGGAAGCAGAATTTGGGGACAGCCATCTATAGCAATTTCATTGGCCCCCACTTTTATAGATGGGGCCAATGCTGTGGTCACTGCTGCTCACTTGAGGCTCAATTCCCAACATATTTTTTGCGCTGTCATTTTTTTTTTTTTTGGAAGTTACCAGTTAGTAAGAGAGTAGTGGCCTGCTGAGAGGTGGCAAAGGGAAATGTCCTACATGGTAGAACATCCCAGAACTCAGCTGGGTAAAGATTTCTTTCGGTTCAGTTCGATTCCAAAAGAAAATATAGAAGAAAATCCTTGTGACCTTGGGTTACACAAAGATTCCTTAGCTATGACACCAAAAGCCGGACCCACTAAAAAAACCCAAAAAAACCAGATAAAATGGACTTCATCAAAATTAAGAATTCCTCTTCAAGAGATACTCTGTTAAAAGGATGAAGAAACAAGCCACAGACTGGGAGAAAACTTGCAAAACGCATATCTAATAAAGGACCTGTCTTCAGAATATGTAATTACTCAAAACTCAATAGAGAACAATCCTAATAATAAAAAATGGGCAAAAGAGTATAAAGGTCTTACCACAATAGACAAGTAAGTGAGATGATGGTTATGTTAATGAGTCTGATTTAAGCATTTCACGTTATATATCAAATCAACACATTGTACCCTGTAATTGTACAGTTATGATTCTTAAAAAAGTTTTTAAATACTTTTAAAAATATACTTGCTTTAGGGTGGCTTCTGTGGCTCAAAGGAGTAGGGCACTGACCCCATATGCTGGAGGTGGCGGGTTCAAACCCAGCCCCAGCCAAAAACTGCAAAAAATAAAACAAAACAAAAAAAACTTGCTTTTATGGGATATCTCTATTCTATTGCTATCATTTCTATGATAAAGGTGTTATATGCCTCATAACACACTAGTAAGAGAAATATAAAAAATAGCATGTTGTATATAATTCTTCAAAACTGTGGGCAGAACAGCAGTGACTTTCATATATGAATTTGTGTTTGAACACAGAATTACAACATGTTTTGTATACTGTAGTATGTGTTGATAAAATGCACAATAAAATCAAAACATCTTTCTTTCAGGAAGAAATAAACCTTAAAGAAAAAATGGGCAAAAGGGCTCGGTGCCTGTAGCTCAGCGGTTAGGGTGCTGGCCACATATACTGAGGCACGTGGGTTCGAACCGGGCCCAGGCCATCTAAAACAAAAATGACAACTGCAATAAAAAAAAAAATAGCCAGGCATTGTGGCAGGCACCTATAGTCCCAGGTACTTGGGAGGCTGAGGCAAAAGAATCTCTTAGCCCAAGAGTTAGAGGTTACTGTGAGCTGTGACACCACAACACTCTACCAAGGGTGAAATAGTAAGACTCTGTCTCAAAAAAAAAAAAAAAGGGGCAAAAGATCTGAATAGACATTTCATAAAAGATACACAGGGCTGGGTGCAGTGGCTCACAACTGTAATCCTAGCTATCTGGGAGACCAAGGCAGGTGGATTGCTTGAGCTCAGGAGTTCAAGATCGGCCTTAGTAAGAGCGATACCCCATCTCTACTAAAAAATAGAAAAACTGAGGCAAGAAGATCGCTTGAGCCCAAGAACTTGAGGTTACTATGAGCTACAATGTCATGGCACTGTAGTGAAGGTGCTAGAGGTAAAACTCTGTCTCAAAAAAGAAAACAAAAAAATGATAGACAGCAAATGAGCTTCTGAAAAGATGCTCAGTATCATTAGTCACCAGAGAAGAGCAAATTAAAACTATACCACTCCATGATTATTTGAATGATTAAACTGACAATATCAAGTCATAGTGAGGATGTGGAACAATTAGACCTCTCAAAAATTGATGGTGGGGCTGGGCACAGTGGCTCCTGGCTGTAATCCTAGCACTCTGGGAGGCCGAGGTGAGTTGATAGCTTGAGCTCAGGAGTTCGAGACCAGCCCTGAGCAAGTGCAAGACCCTGTCTCTACTAAAAATAGAAAAAATTACCCTGGTGTTATGGTGTGTGTCTGCAGTCCCACCTACTTGGGAGGCTGCTGAGCCCGAGAGTTTGAGGTTGCTGTGATTATGATGCCACGATGAGGACATGGCACTCTACCCAGAGTAACAGAGTGAGATTCTGTCTCAACCAAAGAAAACAAAACACACAAATTGATGGTAGTAACAAAAAAATGGTTCAGTCCCTTTGGCAAACAACTTGGCAGTTTCTCATACATTTAAATCTACACTTAACAACCAGACAATCCAGCAGCCCCTCCCCCACCCCGTACTAACCCAACTGAAATTAAAACTCAGGTTTACACAAAATGTTTATAGAAGTCTTATTCACAACTAGCAAAACTGGAAACAACCCAAATGTGAATGGATAAGCAAACTGTGGTACATCCACACGACGGAATACTCAGCAATAAAAAGAAACTAGGTTCTGACACACACCAGTGTGAATGAATCTCCATCATGAAGCTAAATAAAAGAAACCAGTCTCAAGGGCTACATACTTATATAATTTTTTTATGGTATCCTGGAAAAGGCAAGATTGGAGGGACAGAAAACCCATCAGTATGGAGAGGGATAAGACTACCAAGCAGCACAGAAATATTTTGGGGTAGTGGACTTTTGATTGTGGTAGCGGTTACATGATGCATATATTTGCCAAAACTCAGAGACTGTATACTAAAAAGGATGAGTTTTACTGTATATTAAATACAACTTAATAAAAAGGTTTTTGTAAGCACTGAGGGACCACCATGTGCCACAGGCCTTTGTCTGGACATTCGGGGAACAAACAGGAATCCCAATGAGCTGACGTTCATGGATGGGAACTAGCAGAGAACCTGCAGACCAGATCTTTCACCTGCATAACTGAAAGTTCCCTGTAGTATAATTTTCAAAATGCAGATTTGTTTAAAGGGAAGAATCAAATTCAGATTCAGGTAAACCCCAGGTAGGAAAGCACAAGGAGGGAACATCTAGCCTGGAAAGTTCTGGTAAAGATTACATTAGCATATACGTGAAACCTACTATAGTTGGGAGAGTAAAAGGACTGGGAGTCAGAGATACTACACCCAGGACACCCGTGGCACTAATAACCCAATGAAGTCCAAGTCACCACCCTGAAAGAAACAGCAGCTGGAGGCAGCTATCACAGCGCACTTAGTCTTTTCCAAGCAAGGTACCACTGGATGCACAAGCCATTATCTCACTTAATTCTCCCAAAAGCTCCATGATAATTCTGACGGTTTTAGAGCCTAACTTCCTTCCTCTTGAGTCTTGTTTGAACTGAGTGATGCGAATGAACAGAATAAAATAAAAACGATGGCACAGCATTTAGGAGAGTAGCTCCTAAAAAGTGTTGTGTTCCTCTTTGTTTGCGCTCTTTTGGCTCCTTCACTTTTGAGTTAGCTGCCATAGTGTGGGGGCACTCGAGCAGTCCACAGGGAGGTTTGTGGAAAGAACCAACCCTTCTGCCGAGAACCAGCAAAGACCTGAGGCTTTCTGCTTGCAGCCATGTGAATGAGCCATCTCAGAAAGACACTATCCAGGCCATGTCAAGCTTTCACATGGCTACAGCCAGAACTGCCATCTAAATGATCCTAAATTCTATGCCAGAGGTGGCAGGTTCAAACCCAGCCCCGGCCAAAACCTACCAAAAAACACATAAATAAATGCTCCTAAATTCATGACTAATCATGAGATAATAAATGTTTGTTGCTATAGAGCATTAGGTTTTTGGGTACTTTGTGATGTAACATGTTTTATTATTTCTCCCATTTTACCCAAAAGAAAAATAAAAGTTCTAAGAGGTTCAGCAACTTGCCAAATGTCACAGAGCTCAGAACAGCTATAGAACAAGGTTCCAATCCAAGGACCACACTGTGACTCAGTACATGGTTAACTATTATTTTCTGATAGGAACCAAATCCACCATAAATAGATTTTTTAAATTTAACTTGGTCTTTTTTTTTTTAAAGACGTCTTTTTTAATTTATTTTTTTATTATATATTTTATTTTATTTTTGAGACAGAGCCTCAAGCTGTCACCCTGGATAGAGTGCTGTGGCATCATAGCTCACAGCAACCTCCAGTTCCTGGGCTCAAGCGAGTTTCCTGCCTCCGCCTCCCAAGTAGCTGGGACTACAGGCGCCCGCCACAACGCCTGGCCATTTTTTGGTTGCAGCCGTCGTCGTTTGGCAGGCCCAGGCTGGATTTGAACCCGCCAGCTCAGGTGTACATGGCAGGCGCCTTAGCCCGTTGAGCCACAGGCACCGAGCCATTTAACTTGGTCTTATCAGCATTATTATATAGCAATTCAATTTAACCCTGCAAACCTCAAATTCAAAAACTTACCCACTATAATAAAGTTTCCACACTTAGACACACATGCTGAAGATTCAATTCGATCTCCCAAAATCTGTTCCCACTTCACTTTCCCTGAGTAAAGGTCAACTGCCTTCATCCTGTGAGAATGGGAACCTATGTACACAGTTGCAGAGGACTTATCAGAAGCTGGTATTACCACTAGTGGGGAAGCATCTACACATCTGCCTGTGTCCGACCTCCACCTCACGTGTGACTCTGTTTTCTCAGACTCTGCCACAGGTTTCCTCTTTTCAGAAACTTCTGCAACAAAGGACAGGTCTTCTGACTTCTTGATAAGAGCTGGAGGATTTAAGCTTTTCGAATTTTGACTGTTTGTCTGTGAAATTAAATCAGAAGAACAGACTGAAGGGCAGTTTCCTAACTTAGTTAAAGACATAGTAGGATCCACAGACAAAACCCGACTCCCTCTGCTGAGTGCGAAAGCCTTAATCTCATTGTCGCAATTTAAAGGCGTGACAGACTTCTGATGCAGAGAATTGCCACCAGCTTCCTCTTGATTAACGTCGCTGAGTTTCCTTTTTGTGGCACAACTCTTGCTGAGTGTCAGATCTTCATCTGGAAACACCATTTGAAGGATGTGATTATAAATCTCTAAAAGGGAACTGCTGAGAATCATTTCCAGAAGCCCAGGTACGGATACACCAGTAAGTTTTTCAATCTCATTGAGGAGTCGTATGGACTTTAAGGAATCACCACCACTATTTAAGAAGAATGACTCATCAGGAACCGTCAAGAGATCTTCTGAGAGACTCAGAATAGACTAAGATGAGAGAAGAGAGAAATACACTGACATAAAGGTAACATATAGAGATCTACTTTAATGATGCAAGAAACATTAAATAAATATTTTTAATAATAAAGTTTTACATTATTTTCTTTACATTAAAGGAGACCATCACTATACTACCAATTTTGTCATAAACTCACTCAAAAACTGAAAATATACAGTAAATCCTCCGTAGTTGACCCCCTCGCTATGTTGACCACCTCCTTAAGTTGATCTAATTTTTTTTTTTTTTTTTGTGATTTTTGGCCAGGGCTGGGTTTGAACCTGCCACCTCTGGCATATGGGGCCGGTGCCCTACTCCTTTGAGCCACAGGTGCCACCCGGTTTGTTTTTTTTTTGATACAGAGTTTCACTGTGTCACTATCAGTAGAGTGCTGTGGCATCACAACTCACAGCAGCCTCAAACTCTTGGGCTTAAGGGATTCTCTTGCCTCAGCCTCCCAAGTAGCTGGAACTACAGGCCACCCACCACAATGCCCAGCTATTTTTTTGTTGTAGTTGCCACTGTTGTTTAGCAGGCCCAGGCCAGATTCAAACTTGCCAGCCCCAGTGTATATGCCCTAACCACTAAGCATAGGCGCTGAGCCTGTTGACCAGTTTATTGTAGTCTGTTGGGTGGTCAACTCACAGAATTTCTCTGTACATTCATTTAGAGAAGTTTTCCTATCCACAAAATTGGGAATAGAGCTGATTTACTAATTATAAAGCTTACAAGATACTATTGGCTGATATTTACATAATATGGATATAATATTTATCTTTATCTGTTTCATATAAACCAAAATTACTTGCCAAGAATCTAAAAATGAAATGGTAAAGCTCTATTTTTAGTTGATACAATTACATCCTTTTCCAGAATTTTTTATCTAAAAAAAATTTTTAACCAATTGAGACTTATACTTTTTTT
>CAUYRH010115318.1:0-13023 GCA_963574655.1 Perodicticus potto | reverse complement strand
TGACTCAGATTTCAACTGAATTGTTGGATTTATGTGCATCGAGTTGTTACTTATATGTTGCCGTATTATGTATTTAGCATCTGTTGGGTACATAATAATATGTTTTTATTCCTAATATTGGTAATTTGTGTCTTTCCTCTTATTTCAAGAGGCTTATCAGTTTTGTTGACCTTTAAAAATCAACTTAAAACTATTAAGAAATGGGATTGTGTTACTTAGTTCAATGTAAGCATTTCACATTGTATATTGAAGCAGTACCCTGAACCCCATAAATACATCAATGTACAAAGTTATGATTTAATAAAAACAATAACAAAATTAAAAAAAGAAAAAGAAAAATATAAAAATGAACTTTTGAAGTTATTGATTGAATCTATAGTTTTTCTTCTTTTCAATTGGGCTGACTTTTGCTTTCATCTTCTTTTCCAACATTTACTAGCTTTGTGTTTATTTTACTTTTTTGGTAGTTAGTAAAGGTGGAAATTTTGAGTTCTACTTTTCCAATATGAGCATTTAATGCTATAAATTTTCCCCTATACTTTAGTTGCATTTTCCAAACTCTGTCATATTGTATTTTCATTTGCATTTGGTGTCAAATATTTTCTACTTTCTCTTGAAAGTTTCTCTTTGACTCATAGATTATCTGCTTGTGTGTTATTAACATTCAAGTGTTAGAAGGTAATTTTATGTTATTTTTCTGTTGAAATACGGTCAGAGAACATGCTGTGTATTATTTTAATGATTTAAAATGTGTTGTTAGTTTTATGACCCAAGCCATATACGGCCTATCCTTGGGAATGTTCCAGGTGCATGTGAGTACAATATTTTTCTGCTATTGTTGGGTTAGGTAACCTATAAATGTCAATTAGATTCAGTTGATTGATGATAATTTTCAGTTCTTCTCTCTTTGCTACCTTTTATTCTACCTGTTTTATCTATTACTGAGACAAAGGTGTTGAAGTCTTCAACTATATTTGTAGATTTATCTATTTTATAATCTTTCAGTATTGCTGGTTTGGGTATCAGACATTTATATCTGTTTTGAGGTACATACATGATTAAGATGGTTATGTCTTTTGGGGGACTTGACCCTTTGTCATTATTTAATGATATCTCTGCAATGTCTTTTCCTGATTCATTGAGATTTTCCTTGTATTTATATGCTGAGTGATTTTCTATTTTATCCTGAACATTTTTTTTTAATTTTTATTAAATCATAATTGTGTACATTGGTGCAATCATGGGGCACAATATGCTGACTTTATATACAATCTAAAATATTTTCATTAAACTATTTAAGATAGCTTTCATGGCCTTTAAATCACTATATGAAGACATTTATATTCTACTTTTAGTAATTTCTGAACACTCCATAGATCTGTTTATTTACATTTTATTATTGCATATTTTTATTTGCCATAGATTTAAATATGTTTCAATATCTTATTGTAGATACCTTACTATTCAGAATTTTATTGGATCTGATTTCTCTTTTATTTTTCTATATGTGCTTTAAAAATGAGCTTGAGAGGGTGTCGCCTGTGGCTCAAAGGAATGGGGCACTAGACCCATATACCAGAGGTGGTAGGTTCAAACCTAGCCCCAGTCAAAAACTGCAAAAATCCCCCAAACAAACAAACAAACGAAAAAAAAAACTGAGCTGGAGAACTTACTAATAAAGAAGGCTGTTGTTATTTTCCTAGAGGTCACATATATACATTTATAAATTAATATAGGGAGAATTTATGTCTTTTCACCTTATTTTTAATTTGTTTGGGTTTTTCCCTTTAGCTTCTTGAGTTGTATTTAAAAGTTTTTTTTTATTCTAAATTTCATTTAAAACTTATAAGCTATTTAATCTTTTTTCTTCGTTTTCTTTCTTATTCTATTTATGATTTGTAATTGCTTGTTATTTTTACATAAATAAAAATATTTATTTTTTTTGCTGCTCGTTTTTGAATATAAACTTTGTTCCCGGTAATATTACAATGATTATTAATAAGAGGCTTTGAGTATGGTGGCTAAGATCTCACAGGCCAGTTCCAGATGATCTGGTTTGCAATCACAGTACTGACACGCACTGGCTTTTGAAGATAATTCATGAAAAATGTTTAGAATGGTGAGCATAGTGCTTAGTTAATTTAACCACTATTCTTTTTTTTTTAAGCTTTTTATTTTATTATTATTATTTTTTTGAAACAGAACCTCAAGCTGTCATCCTGGATAGAGTGCTGTAGCATCACAGCTCATAGCAACCTCCAATTCCTGGGCTCAAGCGAGTCTCTTGCCTACGCCTCCCAAGTAGCTGGGACTACAGAAGCCCGCCACAACGTCCAGCCATTTTTTGGTTGCAGCCGTCTTTGTTGTTTGGCAGGCCGGGGTTGGATTCGAACCCGCCAGCTCAGGTGTACGTGGCAGGCACCTTAGCCTGTTGAGCCACAGGCGCCGAGCCTTAACCACTATTCTTAATGGAATAGTAGTATAGATGTTTTCTTTCAGAAAAAGATTTTTTTATTTTTGTACTTGGGAAAAGCTAAAATAGAATCTTCTATTTTTGTTAATATAAAGATGAATAAGACACATTTTCTACCCTTGAGAGAGACTGTTTTCTTATTTCCCAACTCACGTGAGTCTCCAAATCTTTTTTAATAGATGAATATTTATACTAATTTCATAAATGCAGAATATACTTCTTGGAGAGCTTAAGGACAAAATTTAAATGTGGGCTTCCCTACTCTATAGCCAAAAATCAAGTTTTCAATGCATTAATACAGTAAAAGAAACCCCCAGGGATGTATTTATTTGAAAATACATGCTCTTTTAACCAAAAAAATGTACTCTTACATGTCTACATTCATTGACTAATGAAATATCTTTCTGTAACCCACTTCAACATAAAATATATAAATTGAACTTTACACTTGAGTGCAGTTAATGAGAAGGTCTTAGTTATAATTTCAAGGAAAAAAGAGCAAAAACAGGACTGCTGATTTTGATCTTTTAATTTTGTATTTTCTTTTGTTCATTCCTTGGTCCATCCCTATTACTGTGTTTATAATTCTGGGCCACAGAATACTTGGCCTGGATTACTACCCCAGCCTGTAAAATGGTCTTTTGGACTTTAGTCTTGCTCTTCTTAAAGCCATTCTTCACTCTGCCACCAGAACAATATATTGCAATTTTGATCACATTTTTTCCCTTTGAGGAGTTAGAGCTCATTAGGGTGGCTTCGTGTCCTTCTTTGGTTAAACCTAGGTTTCTCTCTAGCCCGAAATCTTGCCAAAAGGCTTAAGAACAGTGATTTTCAACTGGCGTGTCATTCGTACACTGGTGTGCCACGAGAAGATCTGAGGTATGCAGCAAGAACTTTTAAAGGTCATTAATTAAATTATGTTGAAAGACATTCAAAGCTCTTTTTATTTTGATCAACAAAATTTGAATGTGCCACAGAAGTTTAACTATAGGTTCAAGTGTACAGTGAGATAAAAAAGGTTGAAAACACTGCTCTAGAAATACCAAATGTACAAAGTGCCTTTTCATCTTTGTGAAGTTCGTTTTCTCACATTTATACCCTGTTTTCCTTCTCCCAGCTCACTATTTTCTCCAACATGTGCACTGTCTTTCCATTTCTGACCCTCCACTTGTTTGGGTGCTTCTCTGCAGTGCCCCCACCTTACCTCCCTGTGCATTCCTCTCTCACGGACAAGTGTTTGTCCTCTTGTGCCTGCTGTACCTTGAAGACTGTGACCACACCTTATTTGTCTTAATATCCCCAGTACCTAGCATTGTACCTCATATACAGGAGGTTCTACAAGGATATTTGTTCTGAGAAAGATTAAACAGATACCTTCCCCCAACCCCTACATTCTTTAAAAAAAATCTTTTAGAAAAGCATTTTCTAATTAGGCTAAACAATGAGAATCCTGGCTTTTAATCTTGGTTTTGTGTTTAACTCACTCTGGAACCCTGGGCCTATCTGTTTGGGTTGGTTGGTACATAAGTCTCCACATAGGTTTTCGGTGTATATCAGCTCAGTATTGGGGTAAAATTAGACCTCTTAATGCTCAGCTTCTGTAAACAAAACACTGCCTTACCGCAGAGCAGACTCATCCTTACCTTTTATAATCCCCTCCTTTAATGTTGTTTGCTTGGGGAGTTCCATTATTATTTTTGAGCAACTGAATTATGTAGAAGGTGTAGTAGACTTATACTTGAAAATGTGTATATTATGTACTATAAATTTGAAACCGATACTAAGTCACGTTTGTATGAATTCCTCTTGCATTGGCTCTATGGCTACCCTGCTCCTTTCCCAGATGTTAAGGTTAACGCACTAGCTGGTAGTTTTGTAATGTGACTCCTTTAGCAAACTAATGTTGAGGAGGTATGCCAGCAGGGCGGTATCTCTCCCACTATAGGATTGCTTTGCTGCTTTTTGGATATTTTGTAGTCTCTGAGGCCAAACCACTTTGGAGAACCCAAAGCATCCCTTCTATTCAAGCAGTGAGAGAACCAGAGAGAGACAGGACTACTTGAATATCCTCTCTGGAGGCCAGAAAGGAGAGAGCAAAGTGGGTGAGTAAACGCAAAAGGAACAGGAAAGAGTAGGTGGAGCAGTCTGGAGAAAGGAGTTTTTTTTCTTTTTTGTAATATTCTTTTTTTTTAAATTTCAAATTAATATGAGGGTACAAATTTTTAGCTTACATTATTCTCACTTCCAAGGTAAAGTTCAAGTTGTAGTAAAGACCTTCACCCGGACGTGCTGAACACCCTCACATTGTGTACATTAAGTGAGAGCCCTCCAATTGCCCTCCCCGTCCCCTCCCTTCTTTTTCCTTTCCCCTCACCCTTGCTAGACAGCTAGACGATATTTGGGTTTTATTTTTCATGTGGGCATATGATTGTTTATATATTGGTTTCATGTTAGTATTGAGTACATTGGATTTTTTTTTCCATTTTTGAGATAACGTTACTAAGAAGAATGTTTTCGACTCCATCCAGGTAAACATAAAACATAAAAACATAAAGTTTCCATCTTTGCTTATGGCTGAATAGTACTGGAGAGTCTCTTGTGATCAAAGGGGAGCTTTTGGGGTGTTCTCAAGTGCCAGGAATGAAGCCTCATGCCATAAATGGGTCTTAGGACCGTGGATTCTTTGCAGGAAACCAGTCCCCTTGTCCCCTTCTATATTGCATGAATCTGCAGTAAATAAACAACTGAGTACTTTTAAATAAATTCTGTACGTGTGTTTAATGGCCTAAATAGGAGGTAGATTCCCTTTTCTTGCCCTTCTCCAGCTGATGTCTAGATTCCCTCAGAATGAAAGGCAGGATGGTGAAAAGACCTCCATGGGACCCCATTTAGATCATAGTAGACAGACCATGTTGGTTGTGGACTGTGCTGCTATTCCTCCACAATCAGGCATCTAGTGCCCAGGTGACACAGTGGGAGCCAGCAGGAGAGTCACAACCACAGCAGGGTTTTCATTCAATGTCAAGAAATTATCCTTCCCTTCTCTTCATCTTCCTCTGTTTTATGTTAAGCATTTGCAGTTGCTTTAGGCTGAAATAGTTATTTCATCAAATTATACTTTCATACAGTGTTATAAAATATATAACAATATATTGCCATGCCAAAGCTATTTTATTGTTATGGAAGTTAGAAATACATAAAGAAAAAAAACAATAAAAGAGATAAAATCCTCTGTAACATTTCAATTCCAGCTCCTTATTTTTTACATGAGATGATGGAACATTGAGGATAATTTTTTCTTCATTTCAATTTAAAGTATAATTTTCCAAGGACAGTGTTTTTTAATTCCTTGATTAAGGAACCTGTAGTGATTACTGTAACCTAGTGCTGCAAAAAGGCTGTGATGAGAAATCTAAACAGAGATTTGGGGAAATCAGAGTACATTTTACTAAAGGCCTAGGGCTGGTCTCCACATCAATACCATTTAGGGTTTCACTGGAAGTGGAAGGGGAGTGTGAAGGTTTTAATTCAGTCTTTTTATGATTACTTTGCTCCTACACATAACTCCTACCCTCTCCCTACTGCTATAGTTCTGTTATTACTCTTATTTTCTTTCTTTTTCTTTCCATTTTTCTTCTCTCTGTTTTTTTTTTTTTTTTGATATTTCTTAAACTCATGCATTACTTTAAAGGAAACACCTTTATAACTACTGCCTACGCCTAGTGATAGAACTTTTCCAGCTATCCAAAAACCCCTTGGTGAGGCTTGTTTACCTTATAAATAGTTCCATCAGAATAACTATGATCCTGACTTTTATAGTAATAACATCTTTGAATTTTCTTTTTTCAGCCTTGTCACTAAGGTACACTTGTTAATACATTATATCTTAGTCTTTTCCATTAAAAAATTGATGTCTTTAGATTCTCTATTAATCCACATATTTTTCCCCTCCCTCCTAATCTTATCCCTTTCTTTTCCTTACAAGTTACTTGTTCAAAGACTCAGATAATCTAAACTGTCAAGTTTCTTAGTTTGGATTTCACTAACAAGTTTCTTGTTTGGATTTCACTAACTTTTGTGGTTTTAGCTAACTTCTCTCATTCTCTTTTCTCTATTTCCTAAAAAAACGGCAACAGAGTTCAGAGGAATCAGACTCATTCTGGCAGACAACAGGAGGCACATAATGTTCTGACTGTTTCTGTTTTTGTTAGCAGATATCAAAGCTCAACATATAGATCCATCAATTCATTGAATGGCAGGCAGTTGTAAATAGTGATATACTATCATTGAAAATAATTATCATCTGACAATTTTAAGTAAAAAGACAATTTCATCATCTATTTTTTGTTAACCAATGGCATAGTCATATAGGTAAAACAGAGTAAATGCTTGATCTTTTCTCCTTATTTACCATCTTCTAAAGGTAATCACTGATTATTTTAAAATAATTAAATAATATGAATTAGTAGATTTACATGTATTTTTTGATTTCAATCCATAGGTGATTATTTTCCTTACTAATGCTAAATAATCCCATCTTTGGGATAAATTCAAAGAACCCTCATGAAGTTGGCTTATCTATTGCCATGTTTCTAAGTAGTCTTGGCTTCTTTTTTGACAAATTATTTTGGGCTCATCTTATTCATAGCATGCTCCAGAGATGGAATCAGCCATTTCTCTAAGAAGCTCTTGCTTCTATTAAAAAAATTAAAAATCATGATCAAGTAGGCTTTATACCATGGAGGCAAGGTTGGTTTAACATATGCAAATTCATTTTTGCTAATTCACCACATAAATAGAAGCAAAAATGAAGACCATATGATCCTCTCAACAGATGCAGAAAAGAATTTGACAAAGTTCAGCATCCTTTTCTAACAGGAATGCTTAAGAAAGTAGACATAGATGGCACATTTCTTAAACTGATTGACAAATCAATAGCCAATATCATACTGAATGGGAAAAAAAAAAACCTAACAGCATTTCCACTTAGAACTGGAACCAGATAAAGATGTCCACTATCACTGCCACTATTCAACATAGTTCTGGAACTTTTAGACAATGCATTAAAGCAAGAGAAGGATATAAAGGGGACTGAAATGGGGGAAGAGGAGGCCAAATTCTTGCTCTTTGCTGATGATATGATCTTATACTTAGATAACCCCAACGATTCAACCACAAGACTTCTGGAAGTGCTCATGAAATACAGTAATGTCTCAGGGTATAAAACCAATGTCCACAAACTCTTAGCCTTTGCATGTACCAATAACAGCCAACTTAAGAAGCAAATCAAAGACACAATACTCCTCACAGTAGCTTCAAGAAAATGAAATACCTGGGAATATAGCGAATGAAGGAGGTAAAGGACATCTTCAAGGCGAATTATGAAGCCCTGAACAAATAAATAGTAGACAACATTAACAAATGGACGACTATACCATGTTCTTGGTTGGGGAGAATCAAAATTGTTAAAATGTCTATTCTACCCAAAGCAATCTACAGATATAATGCAATCCTCATTAAAATACCAACATCATACTTTGAAGAAATGGAAAAAAATAGCTCTTTATTTTGTATGGAATCAGAAAAGAACACATATGGCCAAGGCTATTCCTAGTAATAAAAACAAAACCATAGGCATCACTCTACCAGACTTCAGGTTATATTACAATTCCACAGTGATCCAAACAGCATTGTATTGGCACAAAAATAGAGACGTAGGTATACGGAACAAAGTAGAAAACTGAGAGATGAAACCAGCCTCTTATCACCATCTGATCTTTGATAAATCAAACAAAAGTATACACTAGTGAAAAGTGTAAGTGGTGCTGGGAGAACTGGATAACCACATGTAAAAGACCAAAACTGTACATGCACCTTTCACCACTTATAAACATTAACTCACAATAAATAAAAGATTTAAATTTAAGACATGACATGATAAACATTCTAGAAGAAATTGTGGGAAAAACTCTTGATGATAACAGCTTGGGGCAAGTTTTTATGAAGAAGCTGCCCTTGGCCGTCTCAATAAGAATGAAGACAAATAAATGGTACTTAACTAAGCTAAAAAGCATTCGGACAGCTAAGGACACAACAATTAAAGCAAATACACAACCTTCAGAATGGTAAAAGATATTTCATGTTATGAATCTGACAAATGGTTGGTAACCAGAAAATACAGAGAATTCAAATTAATAAACAAAAAAGAAAGCAAACAATCTTAGCCATCACTGGGCAAGAAACATGAACTTTTCTGAAGAAGACAGACGAATGACTGGCAAACACATGAAAAAATGCTGATCCTCTTTAATCATCAAAGAAATGCAAATCAAAACCACCCTGAGATATCACCTAACCCCAGTAAGAATAACCCACATCAGAAATTCCCAAAACTGTAGATGCTGCTGCGGATGTGGAGAGAAGGGAACACTTTTAAACTGTTAGTGGGATTACAAAATTGTGCAGCATCTTTGGAAAGCAGAATCTTGAAGATTCTTTGGAGAATCTTCAAAGAACCCAAAATAGACCTTTCATTTGATTCTGTAATCCCATTACTAGGTATCTACCCAGAAGAAAAAAAATGATTTTATCATAAGGACATTTCTCATTATATTGTTTATCACAGATCAATTTATAATCACCGAGATGTGTAATCAATTCTGGTGCTCATCATCCTATGAATGGATTAATAAACTCTGGTATATGTATACCATAGAATACTTTTCAGCCACAAAAAGATGGAGACTTTACATCTTTTGTATTAATCTGGATAGAGTTGGAGAATATTCTTTTTAGTAAAGTATCACAAGAATGAAAAGCAAGTATCCAAGGTATTCAATACTAATATGAAGCCAGTAGATGAACTAATACACTCCTACACAAGACAAAATATCAACTTATTTCAAGTTGGATGGAGGGGGGAAGAGGGAGGGAGACAGGGAGAAAGGAGGGAGATTGGTGTGCTCTCTCCTAATGCACACAATGTAAGGGTATACGGTACACCTCCTGGGTGGGGGACTCAACTACAACAGGGACCTTACCTAACAAATGCAAACATTATAACCTAATCATTTGTACCTTCTTAGTAATCTTAAATTTAAAAAGCTGGTTTTTTTCTTTTTGAGACAGAGCCTCAAGCTGTCACCCTGGATACAGTGCCGTGGCATCACAGCTCACAGCAACCTCCAATTCCTGGGCTCAAGTGAGTCTCCTGCCTCCACCTCCCAAGTAGCTGGGACTATAGGCGCCAGCCACAATGCCCAGCCATTTTTTGGTTGCAGCTGTTATTGTTGTTTGGCGGGTCCAGGCTGGATTCGAACCCGCCAACTCAGGTGTATGTGGCTGGCGCCCCAGCCCGTTGAGCCACAGGTGCCGAGCCAAAAAAGCTATTTTTTTTAATTGAAAAAGGCAATTCAGAACCACAATCTTGTTTCTAATAATAGCATTCTTTTTCTTTTTTTTGCAGTTTTTGGCTGGGGCTGGGTTTGAACCCACCACCTCCGGCATATGGGGCTAGCGCCCTACTCCTTTGAGCCACAGGCGCCACCCTAATAATGCTATTCTAACATCACAGTGCTCCTTCTTTTGCTTGTTTTGAATGGTGTTATAGACTAAATATTTGTGTCCTCACAAAAATATGGATGTTGAAATTCTACCCCTCAAGATCATGGTAGTAGGAAGTAGGTCTTTTGGGAGGTGATAATCATTCATTCATGGGATTAGTGTCCTTAGAAATAGAGACCCTGGAGAGTCCTTTGCCCTTTCATCTTGTGTGGACACAGTGAGATCATGGCCTTCTGTGAATCAGGAAGCAGACACTCATCAGACACATACTCTGTCTTGATTTCAAGCTTCTCAGCCTCCAGAACTGTGAGAAAGAAATTTCTTCATTTATAAGCCACCCAGTTCATAATACTTTGCTATAGCAGCCTGAATGAACTGAGACAAGACATGTTCTAAAGCTCCCGTTTCTTTCCTTTACTTTCATATGGACATTGACTTTACTTTCATACATTTTTTAATTTTATTAAAAAGTGAAAATATAAGAAATTTATACATATTTATTGGATAGCTGATGATGTTTCCTTACATATTATGTGTAGTAATCAGATCAGGGTAATTAGTATATCCATCATGTCAAATGTTGTTCATTTTTTTCCACTAGGAACATTCAATATCTGTTTTATCTATTTGAAAAGATATAACATATTATTGTTAACTATAGTCATCCTACAGTGCTGTAGAACTGGAGTCCCAACTTCTGGGCTGTGGACTGGTGCCAGTCTGTGGCCTGTTAGGAACAGTGAAAGGCAGTGGGTGAGTGAGCAATGTTCATCTGTATTTATAACCTCCCACCTTCGCTTGCATCACCCGCTGTGTTCTGCCGCCTGTCAGATATCCTGCTCACCCATTCCTGGCCTGTGAAAAATTGTCAGATTGTCTTCCATGAAACTTGTCCCTGGTGTCAAAAATGTTGGGGACTTCTGCTTTAACAAATCACTTCCTAATCCTACCCTTTCCTCTGCCTTTCCCAGCCTTAATATCTTCTATTCTACTTCTTATTACTATGAGATCAACCGTTTTTTAGCTTCCAAATATGAGTAAGAACGTGGAGTGTTTATGTTCTTGGCTTATTTCATATAAATTAATGTCCTCCAATTACATCCTTGTTACTGTGAGTGACAAGATTTCACTCTTTTTAATAGGTGAACTGTATTTCATGATGTATATATGGTAAACCACATTTTCTTTATTCATTCATCTGTTGTTGGACACCTGAGTTGCTTCCGTAAATTGGCTAGTCTAAATAGTGCTGCAAAAAACATGTGCATACAGGTTGTCTTTGACATACTGATTTCTTTTCCTTTAGATTAATGCTCAATCGTGGGACTGCTACATCATATGGTAGTTCTATCTGTAGGTTTTTGAGACCTCTGTACTGTTCTCCATAGTAGCTATACTAGTTTCGAGTTTACATTACCACTAACTGTATTTAAAAGTTCCCTTTTCTCTGCATCCTCACCAGCATTTGTTATTTTTTTGTCCTTTTCATATTAATGACAACCATCCTAACTGGGGTAAGATGATATTCATTGTGGTTTTGATATGCGTTTCCCTGATGATTAGTGATGTTGAGCATTCTTTCATGTATTTATTAGCCATGGGGTCTTCTTTTGAGAAATTTCTGTTCAGATCATTTGCCTATTTTTCAGTAGGATTGTTTGTTTACTTTTGCTGTTGAGATGTTTGAGTTTCTTGTGTATTCTGGATATTAGTCCTTGTCAGATGAATACTTTGCAAATTCTTTCTGCCATTGTACGTTTTTTCACTCTGTTGATTGTTTCCTTTGCTGTATATGATCTTTTTGTGATATAATCTCATTTGCTTATGTTTTTCTTTTGTTCCCTGTGCTTGTGAGGTCTTATTCATAAAAATCTCTTCCATACCAGTATCCTGAAGCATTTCTCTAGTTTTCCTCTAGGAGGTTTATAGTTTCAGGTTTTTAATCCAATTTTAGTTAACTCTTCTGCATATGGATATCCAGTTTCCCCAACATCACCCAGTGAGTGTTCTTGGCCTTTTTGTCAAAAATCGGTTGGCTGTAGAAACATGGATTAATTTCTGGATTCTCTATACTGTTCCTTTTATCTCTGTTTCTGTTTTTATGCCAATACCATGCTGTTTTGGCTACCATATTTTTGTAGTATATTTTGAAGTCTGGTAGTGTAGTGCCTCTAGAGTTTTTCTTTTTGCTCAGGATTTCTTTAGCTATTTAGGATTTTTTTGTGATTCCAGACAAATTTTAGGATTGTTTTTTCTCTTTCTATGAAGAGTATAATTGGTACCTTAATAGAGATTGCATTGAATCTTTAGACTACTTTAGGTAGTAAGATCATATTAATAATATTAATTTTTCTTATCCATGAGCTTGGATGACTTTTCATTGGTTTCCTCTTCCATCAATCAATCTTTCTTGCAATTTTGCCTGTAGATCTCTTTCACCTCCTTGGTTAGATTTGTTCCTAAGTATTTTATTTATTTTTATTTTGTTGGTAGCCATTGTAAATTGTCTTCTTAATTTATTTTTCACCTAGTTCATTATTTATTTATTTATTTATTTATTTATTTATTTTTAATACATGTACTTTATTATTCTTTGTTACATTATTCCCCCCCCCCCCACAGTGGTAAGACAGAATTGATTTACAGAAAAGAATACAGAAAATATTAAAGCTCCTGGTAGAGGGAGAGAATTCAAGTGGGGAGAGAGAAGCTCTCTTCGTTCCTCTCCTGGTCTTTCCCCATCTCCTCCTTTAGGCCTTTAGCCTCAGGGTATATATAGGTGTATGGGTTCCTTGGCCAGGAAACGAATGAATACAGTCCCTTCTGCGGGGACAAGGTGAATGAGTGTATCAATGAATGGATACAGTCCATTCATGAAATTGAGGCCTAGGAAATTCACAAGAAATTGACCTAGGCATAGGAAATGGGGGTTCCACATTTAGTCCTAAGTGTAAAGTGAAGGAGACACCAAGGCACAGGTGTCTCCT
>CAUYRH010115315.1:0-11029 GCA_963574655.1 Perodicticus potto | reverse complement strand
CATTTCCTATGCCTAGGTCAGTTTCTTGTGAATTTCCTAGGCCTGAATTCCATGGATGGACTGTGTCCATTCATTGATACACTCATTCACCTTGCCCCCGGTGGAAGGGACTGCATTCATTCATTTCCTGGCCAAGAAACCCATACACCTATATATACCCTGAGGCTAGAGGCCTAGAGGAGGAGACGGGGAAAGACTGGGAGAGGAACGGAGAGAGCATCTCTCTCCCCACTTGAAGTCTCTCCCTCTACCAGGAGCTTTGGTGTTTTCTGTAAATCAGTTCTTTCTTACCACAGAGGGGTGGGGGGGGAAATAATGTAATGAAGAATAATAAAATACATATATTTAGTCTAAAAAAATAAATAAATAAAATAAAATGAGAAAACAAAACAAAACAAAACAAAAACCTATTTTCCTCTAGCTTCCCAGGAAGAGCTTCTTTAGTCTCCTTTAAGCCCTCCCAAAAGCCTCCTGAAGGCCTATTCAAATATCTACCCAGGTCCCAAAGATAACAACACTTTTTAGATCTTCACATTGTGTTTTAGATTTTTTGTGATTTATTGTTATTTCTTTTTTGTTTAATGACTTCACCCCCATCTCAAGGTACCAAATTCCATTCTAATTGCTATTGCTGCTCAGAAACCATCTGAGATGGAGAGCAGACATAAGCCATTACTCATGCATGCATTTCTGCTCCATTTTTGAGTGTAAAGTCATCCCCAAACTCATTTAGTCTGAAGCTCAAGAAGAAAGTGCCAACAAATATGTAGCCATTTGTTAAAGCTTACACAGATGATTTTTACTCATTGAGTATTATTTTAAAAATCAGTGCATTTCTGGGGGCTCCCCATAGCTCAGTGCTTAAGGTGCCGGCCATGTGCTCTGGGGCTGGTGGGTTCGAATTCAGCTCAGGCCTGCTGAACAAAACAAAACAGGACAAATAAACAAACAAACAAAACAAAAATAGCAGTGCATTGTGCACCTGTAGTCCCAAGTTCCAGTTACTTGGGAGGCTGAGGCAAGAGAATTGCTTAAGCCCAAGAGTTTGAGGTTGCTGTGAGCTGTGACACCACAGCGCTCTACCGAGGGCAACATAGTGAGACTGTGTCTCAATAAAAAAAAGAAAAAGGTGCATTTAATGAGAGAAAATGTGTGAAGCTAAGCTGCTAACAACCTGAGGAATTCTTTCAGAAATCTTTAAACCTATAAAAGGATTCATTAACCCTTCTTATACATGGGATGCCTCCTCCTATAACTTTCTATTACTCTTTTCAGTATACAAGAAAAATTGACTTTAAAAGAGCTTCTAAATTGTCCAGTAACTAATGTCTCTTCTCTGCTTATGAGCCTACAAGCATTTGCCATTACCTGTTAGATCAAATCCAAATTTCTCAAAATTTCCTTACTTGTCTCTGCCTTTATTTAAATTTTTATTTTTTGAGACAGTCTCATTCTGTCACCCTGGGTAGAATGGCATGATGTCATAGTTCGCAGCAACCTCAAACATCTTGGAATTGAGCAATCCTCTTACCTCAACCTCCCCAGCAGTTGGGACTACAGGTGTGTACACCATGCCCAACTAATTGTCCTTTTTTTAGTGGAGACAGGGTCTCACTCTTGCTCAGGCTGGTCTCAACTCCCAAGCAATCCGCCTGCCTCGGCACCCCAGAGTGCTAGGATTACAGGTATGAGTCACCACCCCCGCTTTCTTCCTCTTTTTCTTACCATCAATTCTGTATTCCAGAATGATCTGTCCTATAAGCCTTCATTTGTTGCTATCGTAGTAAATTTCAGATGGATGGATGTTTCCCCAAAAATGTATTGCACAAATACATTCAGCACCTCTTGAATGTGGCAGTCCTCATCACTTTCCATTTCTGTTGGAATGTAAGTTGTCTTTTTTCACCACCAATCCAAATTCTATATTTATGATAACTAATGGTTAAATACTTAAATTTTCTCAAAATATTGTTCTTACTCATTTTCTCAGTTTTCTTTCCCTCTGGATTTCTAAGTCTTCTAGGACACGTGTGTTCTTTTTACCCAAACGTACTACATCCTGTTAGATAAATGGGAATGAAGGTCATGCTCCTGTTTGTCTTGTATTACTCAAAACATATTTCTGTACTGGTGAATTCTGTTTCTTTGTACATTTTTTATATCTGATTTTTTTCCTTTTTCTTATTCATGGTGTTGGTCTTCCTTAGATGTTTGTCAATTGCTAGTTGTGTAACAAGTTTCTCTCATTTACATTTGGGGCTGTGCGAATCTCCTTGGTGGTCTCTGACATTCTAATTGGGACCTTCATT
Organism: Perodicticus potto; assembly: GCA_963574655.1. Lineage (NCBI taxonomy): Eukaryota > Metazoa > Chordata > Mammalia > Primates > Lorisidae > Perodicticus > Perodicticus potto. The sequence goes on along the minus strand of CAUYRH010115315.1, from coordinate 8,720 downwards.
TGTTGCTATTGTAGTAAATTTCAGTTGGAGGGATTTTTCCCCAAAATGTATTGCACAAATACATTCAGCACCACTGAGCATTTTCCTTTACTTTTGCCATGATTATATGTTTAGTAATTAGTTTTTATGTTTCTTCTCCTAGCTTTTATAGAATTGCCATTGTAAGCAGTGATTTTAAAATGTGCTCAGTCTGCTATTATTGATAGAGAAGTTGTCCGCTGTATACTTCACTCTGCCTTCCACATAATTAGCAGGGATCATACTTTCATCATCTTAACTTATACTGTATTAATTAACAGTATCTTGAATGTGGCAGCAGCTCAAATAAATGTTTGTTGAATGACTTAATTTTCTGTGGTTCTCACTTATAGTTAATTCTGACACAATCCTGAGAATAGTTTTAAAGTGGAATAAAACTACAATATATCCATTAGGGAAGAAAATGTAAGAAAATATTCATAACCAGCAATGAATTGGGGGATTAAGATTTATTTCAGAGAAAACAATACATTTAGATTTAATCAAACTTCTTTGACCATTTCAGCTAAGCTTCATTCAAAAAAAATATTGAGTAATGTTTTTTAGGTATCATTCTGGGGCTTAAGTTATATAAATAAATAAAATTTAAAAAACTCCAACCACCAAGTAGCCTATATGTGCAAGGAATCTGCAGAGTAGTGTACCTCTTATCTTCAGGGAGGCCAGTATGGCTGGAACAGAAAGAGTAACCAAAAGTACTAAATAATGTGGGCAGAGAGGCAATAAATGAAAAATTATGTGGAAAGTCAGAGAAGCTGTTGTAAAGATTTTGGTTTTGCTCTGAGCCACACAGAAGACTACTGGAAAGTCTGAGTAGGAGGGTGGCACCAATGGCTCAGTGGGTAGGGCGCCAGCCCCATATACTGAGGATGGAGGGTTTAAACCCGGTTCCAGCCAAACTGCAACAAGAAAATAGCCGGGGGTTGTGGCAGGTGCCTGTAGTCAGGAGGCTACTACTCAGGAGGCTGAGGCAAGAGAACTGCCTAACCTCAGGATTTGGAGGTTGCTGTAAGCTGTGATGCCACAGCACTCCACTGAGGACGATAAAGTGAGACTCTGTCTCTAAAAAGAAAGAAAAGAAAGTTTAAGTAGGAGAGTAAAATTATTTTACTTACATTTTTATAGACCACTGCTTTGTAGATGCCAGCCTGCCACATAAATATGGCCTGAAAAGATAGAAATTGGGGTCCAATTTGAATACCATTGTCATTACATAAGCAAGAAAGAATAATGAGGTGGTCTAGGAGGAATGATAGTGATAAAGGTGATGAGAAGTCATCAGATTCTGGAGATTTAATGAAAATGTGAAAGACTAAAGAAGAAAAGGGTTTTGGAAAAAGATGAGTATCTATTTTTGAAATGTCTAAGAATCAATGCTAGTTTTATTAACTAAAACCATAAAGATAAAAATAAAAAAAAAAAAGAGTACTCTAAAACTCTCATAACCACAAGAGAATTTCTCCCTCCTATTTCAGAAGACGTTTCAATTTTCTGGGCTAAATGAAAATAAAATTGATTTAGTACTAGAGAGACAAATAGTTCACATGATCCCCTTCCCCTCAGCATAGAGGGATCCTGTATTTTGGTTCTAATGAACAGGATCCCTCTATGCCTTGCGGTGGCCAACACTCGCATCATCCGATACCAGTAATCAATAGAGCCACTGCCGCTGCAGGACCTGGGCAGGGGGAGAGCTCAGGATTCACAGCAGCCTAACCCCAAGGTGCCATCCCTAAGAATCTCATGGCAAGTTCTCACTCTGCTGCCCAGCACTGCAACTCTACCCCAGTGGCTCCAGTCTGCCGGTGGGTGGTCCTTCATCTTTCCACATGAGGCTCCAGCACTACTGCTGGAACCTATGGCCCTGCCCCAGAGCTCCACCGGCACCTAAGGTCCAGCACTCTGCCAGGAACCCTCTAGCCTCCAGCCACTATCACACCTGCACACAGTTGGAACCAATGCCCACAGCCCAGTCACTACCCCTGCCCAGATAACTTCGACCAACTTCCTGTGTCACTGCGGTGAGGATACACAGGCAGAGCAATCTCCCAAAAAGCCAGCCTCTGTGGAGAGGAACTCACCTAGTCCCCAACCTATGCTTCCAACAGCATCATTGTTAAGATGTCCATACTGCCCAAAGTGATCTGTAGATGGGGAACAACACATCACTCCACATCAAGATCAACCAGCATGGTTTAGACCATGAAAAACACAAAGGAATGAGATAATACAGAAAAGCTGCTGGGTCGGTCTTTCAGAAGAAGTCACAACAGCACTATTCTAGGGACCTCTCCTATTTTCATTAGGAGAGTTTCTGCAAAGAACAGATATGCTACAAAATTACCAGCTCTGGGCTGAGAGACGTTTCAAAGGAGAAGAAACCAGCAAAAGAGCTCTGACAACATGAAGAAACAAACTAATTCGACACTCAAAGAGATCACGGTGGATCTACAGCAATGAACCCCAAACAAAAGGAAATTGTTGAAATCTCACAAATGGAGTCACAGTATGGATAGCAAAAAAAGATACATAAGATTTAAGCATAAGTTGAAAACCAAACAAAGAAACCAAAAAAATTTACAAAATCACTAAAAAAAAATTGAAAAAGTCATTAAAAAGCTAGACGCCATAGGAAAGGATATAACAGAATGTAATGAAATTAGGCATTTAGGGAATTTCAAAAGCTTCTACAATAATATAGAACAAGTAAAAGAAAGATTCCCAGAGGTTGAAGATAAAGCTCTCAAACAAACCTAGTCAGGCAAAGATGCAGAGAGAGAAAGAGAAAGAATCACACAGAGAAACAGTGCATAGAACCAAATTACAAACTATAGGTATCCCCTGCTCATAGATTTGTAGAATCAACATCATTAAAATGTCCATACTGCCCAAAGTGATCTATATAGATTCAACACAATCCCCATCAAAATATCAATGCCATATTTCATAAATCTAAAAAAAAAAAAAACACTTGTTTACCTAAACCAACTGTTCTTCAGCAAAGCAGACAACATACACACAGGAAAGGAAACCTTTTGGCAAATGGTGCTGGGAAAACTTATAGCTAAATGCAGACACATTACCAAAAATTGACAAGCCATGATTTCTTATGGCATTTGAAATCTGAAACCACATCAAGGGACTTTTCATGTTCTATTTTACTAACATTCATTCATCGACCTTACATTCTCAATGAATGTTTTACCCACACATAATTTTGCCTCAACCCATTGGTCATTTGGAAAAATCTTGGGTTGCTAATTTATGTAAGTTTCTTAAATATTGACGCGTTTATACAGCACCCAAAAGTCATTTTCAGTAATGTTACCTCTGATGTCATCAGAAGGGTCTTTAAATATTGTGAAGCTGACAGGCTCATTGACATATAAATTTTTCAAAAGTTTTAATTTTTGCTTTAAAGCTCTAATTTTATACTTGGTAGTATATATTTTCAGTTTTTTCATCAATTGTTTATCTCTGAAAAAAAATCTTAAAAATACCCAGTCAAAATATCCATAGTTTATCAGTGTGTCATTCTTTCAGCAAAAAATGATTGTCCATGGAAAATGACCCATTGGTTCAATTTGTAACTTAATTACACAATTTTTCCTTTAGGCCATCATCAACTTTAGTATGCCAAATTGCTTTATATATATTTTTCATTTTGTCATATAGAATATGCAAAATTTATTCTCAAAGCTTGAGATTTAATAAAATTAATAGTGCTTCATTGAGGATATTCATAAGTGAAATTATAATATTACTGCAAAAATGTGACTGAAAAATATGATGCCTTGATTCCTATTAAGGCACCAGCAATTTTACTCACCATTGGCTTTGAACAGTCATTTCTCTTTTCTGAATTTCCTAGGTCGTTTGTTGTACTTTTAGTACAGACACCTTGCTGATCCTTGAGTTATGACCATTTATTTGACTATCCTGGCCCATTCCCAGGCTTGCTGAAGTTAGGATTTATATTTGCTTTCTCTTTACTCTAACACACCCCAACCCAAGTGCCCAACTCAGTAACTTTCATATAGTAATAGTCGAATAAGTATTTGTTAAATGAGTAAATAACTTAACATTTTGAAGATAAGACAATATTTGTTATAATTTTGTTGATTCTCCCTGCTTTTTCTGTAGTTAAGCTGTACATGATGACAGAGTTTGATACGTGTATATATTGTAATTTATATTTACCAATATATAATAACAATCATTTGCCATATAGGAATATTTATGTGTGTGATTTTGCTTTAATTACTGATTTACTTCTCTGTATCCCTTATGATAATAAAGCTCTTTGCAAGCAAGAAATATGTCTTATTTTTTATTTTGAAATCCCAATGTTTAGCACAGTGCCTTGGAAATCAAAAATTGGTTTGAATAATTGAGTCAATAAATGAATGATTTGGGAATAAAAAAAATTATTCCCACATAAATAGAAAGGTACATTTTGGAATTCTGGTATTCATTAAATATAATCTATGCTTTATATATTACAAATAGATTTACACAGAATTCTTTTTTTGAGACAGTCTCACTTTATCACCCTCAGTAAAGTGCTGTGACGTCACAGCTCACAGCAACCTCCAACTCCTGAACTTAGGTGATTCTCTTGCCTCAGCCTCCCTAGTAGCTGGAACTACTGGTGCCTTCCACAATGCCTGGCTATTTTTTGCTGTTGTTGTATTTTGGCGGGGGGCGGGGTTTGAACCTACCACTTTTGGTATATGGGGCCAGTGCTCTACCCACTAAGCCACAGGTGCCATAGAAAATTTTATTTGTTCTTACATACACATAAATGTTAATCAGTTTTTTCACTTTCCATTGTTTCACATTTATACTAACATTAACCAGTCCTTTTACTAATGTTAAACATTTACTTTTGGTTAACCTTTGTCTATGAGACGTATATATGTGCAAGGATGGATTCACAGTGAAATGTTAACTATTTTTTTTCACTTTCCATTACTTCACATTTATACTAACATTAGCCAGTCCTTTTACTAATCTTAAACATTTACTTTTGGTTAACCTTTAGCTATACGACCCATATATATATCAGGATGGATTCACAGTGAATTGAATACTTGGATAGCTTGATCATACTGCTAAAATTAGAGTAAAAAGAATAGTTAACATTTATTGACTATGAACTAAATATTATGACAAGTGCTCAATATTAATTGTCTCATTTATTTTATCAACAACCATTTGAAGAATAGTATATAAATATTTCTATTTCACATAAGGAAATGGAAGCATAGAAAAATCAAATAATTTATAGAAAGTGACATAGTTAGCAATTAGAGACAAGATTTTAACCTAAGTGAACTGATTTCACCATACTCTTAAACACTATAACACTACATAACAATGCAAGTAATCACAAAATACTACTAAAAGCATGAGATTTTGCTACACCTTCTAAATCAGATACTTCCTAACTTTTTAATAGTTTATAAGCCAAGATACCTTCTATGCAAATGAAAGGAAACATGTGATTGGAGTTCGTATTGGCTATAATAGCTTGTTATTCAAGATGATATGAATTCCCATGCCATGTATTGCCACTGGTCTGATAACAGTCTAATAAACTATAGAGTCCTGTCTTTACTCACTATTAGTGTCTGAGAGCCCCTGGGGATATCAGAAATGCTCATAAATATATCTTCTCCCATGCACTGTTGCCAGGTATAGTGGTAAATTTTATGTGTCAATGTGGACGTAACATGCTTTTGTATGAAATTAACATTTAACTCATTGAACTTTGGGTAAAGCCAATTGCATTCTGTCATATGAGTAGACCTCGTGTAATTAACTGAAGGCTTGAATAGAATAAAAAAGCCAGCCTTCCTGAACAATCTTCAGCAGATTGCTTATGGATGTCATCTGAATCATTGGTTCTCCTGGGTCTCCAGCCTACTGGCCCAAATCCTCACGGAAAATTTCAGACTTCCCAGTCTCTCCTCTCTCTCTCTCTCACACACACACAGAGTGCCTAAAAATGTGTAAACATTTTAAGACAGGAAAAAACTGTAATAAAATTATAATACTCAACATATACCAACAATAAAAGATGAATCAAGCCACATTTGAGCAACTCTTCTAATTGAAAAAGTGACTTGAATATCACAATTTTAATATAGTTTTTTTCTTTTTTCAAATGTATCCACATTTTTGGCACACTTTGCATAAAAATAAATGTATGCCCCCAGATAGATAGATAGATAATATAGGTGATGTAGCTATTTAGAGATCTCCTATTGGTTCTGTTTCAAAAGAGGAATAAAGTCACATTTGAGCATCTCTTCTAATTGCAAAAGTCAAAAGTGAGTTTATTACAATTTTATTTTATTTTACTTATTTATTTATTTGAGACAGAGCCTCACGATTTAACCTTGGTAGAGTGCTGTGACATCACAGCTCATGGCAACCTCCAACTCCTAGGCTTAGGTGATTCTCTTGTCTCAGCCCCCCAAGTAGGTGGGACTACAGGAGCCCGCTACAATGCCTGCCTATTTTTTAGTTGTAGTTGTCACTGTTGTTTGGCAGGCCCGGGCTGAGTTGGAACCGGCCAACTCTGGTGTATATGGCTGGCTCCCTAACTGCTGCGCTATGGGCACCGAGCCCTTTGTTATAATTTTAATACAGTTTTTCTGTTTTCAAATATGTATACATTTTTGGCACCGTTTGTATAAAAATAAATATATACCCCCATATATATATTTATATATGCTATATAGATAATATAGATGATGAGCTAAAGGGATATCTCCTATTGGTTCCCTTTCTCTAGAGAAGCCTGACTATTACAACTGCACAATTATCAACGACCCTAGTCTGTCATAGTGCTCAAGCTACTTGGTGATTTGTGACTGGGTGAAAAAAAAGGCCCCTTGCTCTCATGCAGCCTTCTGTTGCAGAGGTGCTAAAGCACAGTTGCTTGTGCCCTAGATTTTTACAGAGTTTTCCCTGCACATTTTTGTACAGTCCATTTTCTCCCTGGGATCTAGGGAGTGAGCTGGAAGACCTTATCGGGTGTAATCAGAATCATGACTCCTCTTCTACAAGGATGACTGTGGTTTAAACAGTTGCTATCATGCACAGCTCCTTCTTCCCTTGGGATGAATTATCTTCCTCTCTTTGTGTGTCAGGTTAGCCCGTTACATGATTTATTAAAGACATTTCCAGACAATTTTCAAGTTACATTCTTTCCCAAGGGTCTCTTCAAATGCCATGCAAAGGAATTCTCTTAGGAATGTAGCACCAAGGCTCCATGGATGCCCAGCCATGCCCAAATCCCAACAAAGGTAATGTTTCTGCAACATGCTGGAGAAAGATATATTATAATTCCCTTGGCATTCATATTCTGTGGGTAAATCAACTCTTTTGCTCCTTTCTGCATTTTTCTATTTGATCAGATGCCAATAAGCACAGAATACTAAAAATCCCACTAACTTCACATATGAACATAAGAGGGACTATAATTTTACCCATGTTTTGTTTGTATAAAAAGACCTCCCTGATCGAGGGCTGGGGACATATTCTACCACTGTAAGAGGCAGTTTTTTGGTATAAATATATGTGATCTGACTAGTAAGCACATATTTATGGGGCAAATGGAGCCAAATATTTAATACCTGAAGTGCTCCCAAACTTTGACATATACAACCTATTAATCATCATACAATAAAGAGGCAAGATTGAGAAGAAAACATAAGAATAGAAGGTATATAACCTAAAAAAAAAAGTTCTGTTTAGTCTTTTTAGTTAGTGACCAGTGACAGCTAATATGGGTTTAATATTTAAGGTCAGAGCTATATTTTTGGTTCTTCTGCTGTTATTAAATCTTCTAGAAAGAGCTAGAATTTGGGGACCTGTTTGATGATTAAAGGATAAAATGTGCTTAGCACTCCAGGAGATAAAAAGAAGATTCCCCAGATGTTAAGACAACTTCATTACTACCTACACGTTATCTGTCTTGTAACAATAACCACCTAGTCAATGACTCATCTAAACCAAATGTGCAAAGTGTGCAACGAACTGGGAATAGATAGAAAATCTTGTCTTCCATTCTTCTCTAACTAAGAAAAGAAAAAGTGTCATTAAGGTTGAGGAGATAGAAAATAAAAGGTGATGGAAATTTAACACAGCTGCAGACTCTAAGACATTTCAAAATGAGCCAACTTTAGTTATCTGTTTTTCAAACAAAGACATCTCAATTATGTCCCCAGAGTTATGTCTACAGGCCTGAAGCGTGCCCTCTGAGTGATTTCAGCAGGTGGCAATGAGGCAGGTCTGCTTATGAATTAAGCTAAATTTCTGGCATTAATATTAGATGTGTCAGTATCTTTTTTTTTTTTTTAATTTTTAAATATATGTATTTTGTTATTCTTCATTACATTATTCCCCCCACCCTGTGGTAAGACAGAATTGATTTACAGAAAAGAATACAGAAAACACCAAAGCTTCTGGTAGAGGGAGAGACTTCAAGTGGGGAGAGAGAAATGCTCTCTCTGTTCCTCTCCCGGTCTTTCCCCGTCTCCTCCTCTAGGCCTCTAGCCTCAGGGTATATATAGGTGTATGGGTTCCTTGGCCAGGAAACAAATGAATACAGTCCCTTCCACCAGGGGCAAGGTGAATGAGTGTATGGATGAATGGACACAGTCCATCCA
>CAUYRH010115313.1:0-38930 GCA_963574655.1 Perodicticus potto | reverse complement strand
TGTCAAAAATCAATTGGCCAATTTACTTTGTTATTTTTTTAAGTTTGTGTGGCTATTCATGGCCCCTAGCAATTTTATATGAATTTGAGGAATTTCCATTTCTGAAAAAATGCTGTTGGAATTTTCGTAGGAATGGTGTCGAATCTGTAGATTGCTTTGACTCGTATTAACATCTTAACAACATAAATAAATCTTCCAATCCACAAACCTAGGATGTCTTTCCATCTCTTTAGGACTTATTTAATTTCTTTTAGCAATATTTTAAATTTTTCAATATACAAATATTTCTTCTTACTTTATTGTTAGATATTTTATTCTTTTAGATGCTATTGTAAATGAAATCATTTTCTTAATTTCATTTTGGATTGTTCATTGCTGGTGTATAAAATCACAACTGATTTTTATGTTGATCTTGCACCCTGCAGTTTTGCTGAATTTATTAGCTCTATGTCTTTTCTACATCTGAAGTAACTTTTCAGCATTAATTAAAGTGATCATGTGGTTTTTCCCTTTGTTCTATTAATGTGATCTATTACCTTGATCAGTTTTCTTATATTTAACCATTATTGTATTTCTAACATAATCTCACTTGGCTATGATACTTTTACTATGGTGTTGGATTTATTTTGCTAGTTGGGGGATTTTGCGTCTATATTTGTATGGGATATTGATCTGTAATTGTTTTTTCTTACAACATCTTTATCTGGTTTTGGTAGGGCCAAAGTTTTGAATATGGGTAAAGTCATCAGAAATCCTGGATATACTTTGTTAGCTCAAGTAACCAGGAGTTTTGATTGACTAAAATCTAAACTCAACAGTATCCTGTGTTAGATGAGGTTAAGATGTCAAGTTCGATGAGACTGTTGGAATTAATTAATCATGTGTAACCCATTCAAATAACCCTCTAACACCCTTGAACATTCCTCTTACAAGGGCTTTGAGAAATATATTAAGAAGTGTGGCAGAAACTAGCTAGGTGGTCATTAACCCTATTTCCGCTTCCTTCTGGAGACAAATTCAGACTATATTTTTCAGTGTCTCTTGCAATTGAGTGTGCTCACTCTCTGACTTCTAGCAAATGGAATGTGAGCAGAAGTGATGTGCGTGCTACATTAAGGCTTAGCTGATAAAAACCTCCCGTATAGTTTTTTCCTCTTTTGGCTGGCTGAGATGGAGATGACAACAGTATAATGATGACCATGTTTTAACAATAGCAGATTTTCTGGACAAAAGGTGCCTAGGTCCCTGAATCATCACTTACAAGAGGGAGACCAACTATTAATACCTGTTTTGGAATACTGGAAACCTGGAATACCAGTTGTGAAATACTGATCCTGGAAACAGGATTATTTTTCTGTTCCCAAAGCTAGTTTTACCTTAACTAATACACAAATGAGCACCAGCATTATTATAAAGCACTACAATGATTTATTTCTGTAGGGGGGGGTCATGGTGAGAAATCATGAATGAGCTCTCTGATTTCAATGGAGATGATAGTATTGCCTCTAGAGACAAGTTGGATCTGGTTCCTGTAACGGACATGAAGCAGAACCATACCAGTAATCAGAATGGTTTGACCTCTGGAGATCTGTAATACTGGTTTCCATAGGACCAAATTAGATGGACAGTCTAATAAAGTCCTACTTGTTATATAACCAGAACACTTGTATTCTGGCAAATAGAGGGAGGCCTGATCTAGTCCCCAGAAGTGTACAGTCCCAGACTCTCCCCTAGTTCATAGACCAGAGCCCCCTAAATGAAGTAGAGAGTCCATTTGAAGAAGGATCTTGCTATACTTTTCACAAGAGTATATGGTGAAATCCTCTTCCCTGCATTCCTATAGGGACCTATGGGTAAGTGTACATTGGGATTAAGGAACTATCCAGGCTTTTAAAAATAGATTTGATATTTTTCCTGAGTTAACTTCAATCCCTGGTGATCCAAATTGTCACTGTGGTCCACTAGAGTGGGATCAGGTCATACATGAAGTTTCAATCTGAGTTTTTCTTATATTAGGCTTAGGAGAAATCCTGTGGTGATTTCTCTAGTTCCTGGATACATTGTTGTAATACATACAGTAAAGATGGCATAAAGACAGGAGGACTATAGCAGAAGAAAAAATTAGTGAATGGAAATATCAGATTGAAGACCTGGAAATCAATAAGAAACAATAGATACAAAAAACATTTCTTCCACACTTCTCACATTTCTTGATTCCTCAATTACATAGAATATTTGGCTGTAGTAGTCAGAGTTCCAAAAGAATATTTTTTAAGACCAAGGAAATGAAGGATAAAATTGGAAGTGTCAATATTGTGATAATAGGAGTCCCAGAAGCATAGAAAAATAAAAATGGAAAAATGGATCTATTTTGTGAATGCCTGAGCATAGGACTCCAAGTGATCTGTGCAAGCTGAGCTGCACGGTGAGCTGTGTGTTAACTCTTCCATTAAGCCATGAAGTTATCTGTGTGCAGCAGCACTTTATCACCAAACATACTAGGTATATACAATCAGGTCTAGAAGACAGAAATAATCTGCCTGAGCAGGTATACCTGCTCCTTTCTCACCCACATCTGGAGCCTCATGTGACCAGGTGACTAAGAGATACAATATTCAAGCTTGGTTTATAGATGGTTCTGTAGGATATGCTGGTACCTGCTGGACATGGCTAGCTGTAGTGTTACAGCCCCCACTTAGGGGGATTTCAAAGAAAAATTCTCCGAGTAGGAAAACTGGTCACAGAGATGTTCAGAGGTATAGATAGATCTCCACCAATTCTTGAGTTGCTAATGATTTGACTACATGGTCAGGCACTTGAGAATAAGATCAAAATTTTATTGGTAAGGTCTGAGGAAGAGGCATATGGATGTCCCTCTTGGAATCGGCACAGAATGTGAGGGTATTTGTGTCCCAGATAAGTAAACACCAAAGACAATCCACTGTGGAGAATCTACTTTTTCTCCTCCCTCACCCACACTCCCAACTGTGGAGGATCTTAATCAGGTAGATAGGTAGGTATCCTGTTCTGTGGATGCCAGTTTACCTCTATCTTGTCTGCTTTTTCTTGGCCCAGTGGATTCCTGAACAAAATGGCTATGGTGGCAGGCATGGAAATTATGCATCAGGCTCTGCAATATGGTCTTCCACCAAGACCAATGTGATTATAAGCCATGGCTGAGTGCACAACCTGCCAAAAGAAGAGAAACACCAAGCCCCTTTATGGAACTATTTCTTGGTGGCAGCTGATTACAGAGTAGGACAAAATGAAAAGCCATTAGACTCCCCCCCCAACCAAATGCTACTGGCAGGAAGCAGACTGGGAGAACTGCTCAGCTATAAACATGTGCTACCTTTCAAGAAAAAGGAAGGAAGGCACAGAAGGTAGAACCAAGAGCCCAGAGCCATGGAGAATTATTCCTGGGCCTTGAAATCTAAACAAGGAACTTCCATTTTCCCAGCTGAATTTCAGAATTGTTATAGACTAGTGATACCCATTTCCCTCGTTTTGAACTAGAATATCTGTAGTAGTTATCCTATGCTGTTCCACCATTGTATAATATGTTGCATGTGTTGGGGACAGATAACTTGCCTCTTAGGTTCCACGAATTTAAAGATGGAGAAAAATAGTACTTAAGGAGCCATACTTAAGGAATACACTTGAGGAGCCTTGTTCACACATGGACTTGATTTTTTTTTTTTTTTTTTTGCAGTTTTTTTTTGGTCAGGGCTGGGTTTGAACCCGCCACCTCTGGTAGCTGGCGCCCTACTCCTTTGAGCCACAGGTGCCACCCAGGACTGGATTTGTGTGATATTTATATACTTATTTGGATGAGACTTTTAAAGACCTTGGGAAGGAGTGAAAGTATTTTACATATAGAAGGGATGTGAATCATCAAGGACCAGAGGGTGAACTATAGTAGTTAGCCTCCAGGATGGCCCCCAATGATCCCCACATGCTGGTATTCACACCATTGTGTAATTCCTTCCCCTCAAGTGTGGCCTGGTAGGTATCCTTATTAGACAGCCACAGAGGTATGAGTGACTTATGTCTAATGAATAGAATATTGCAAAAATGATGGGATGGCACTTCTGAGATTATATTATAAAGATCATAACTCTGTCTTGCATATGGGCATTTTCTCATTCTGTCTTCGGCTTATCTCACTTAATTGCTCTGATGAAGCAAACCGCCATGTTGTGAGCTTCCCTATGAAGAGGTCCACATCGTGGGTGACCCCAGCCAACAGCCAGCAAGAAACTGAAGTATTTGGGCCAACAACCCAACAAAATTGAATTCTGCCAATAGCCACGTGAATGCGATTGAAAGCAGATCCTTTCCCAGTAGGGTCTGGAGAGATCACTGTAGCCCCAGCTGACACTTTGTAGGCTGAGAAAGACCCAGAAATAGAAACTCAGCTAAGTTGTACCTAGATTCCTAAACTACAGGAACCATGAGATAAATGTTTTAGGCCCCTAAGGTGATGCGGTAGTTTGTGAGACAGCAATACATAATTAACACAGGCATAGTTATGCACGATCTAAGCAATATGAACGTCTACCTACCAAGGCCAATCTGGCTATAGCACTGCTGAGTTCCCAACTACCAATAGCAGAGATCAACATGGAGCCCCCAGTACGAAGTATTTCCTAGCTGGCTGATTACTTTGCACCTCTTCTGTCCAGCATAGGCCTTACTTAGGTGCACAGAGACTTGGTGAAAATACTAGCTCTGCCAGGCTGACATGCCTGGACCACGCCTATTCTAGGCATCTGTTTCCTATGTGTCTGTCAGGTACTTTTTATCTCACATAAGGTTTGGCTGCACAAGGGGCTACTCCTTTCCCTTTCCTAGATTACCAGTGCTCCAGTATCAGGAATCCTCTCTGCCTCCTAACACCTCTTCTCCCATCACCATATCAGGTCTTCTAGGAAACAGTTAGTGTCTGCCCCTTCAGAGCCCTATTGACTATGACCTCAGACCCCTGGCTTCCCTTCCACCGGGTGGTACCCTGTACCAATGAACTTAATGCCATGCATATAGACGAGAGCTTACTTGCAGTGTGGGGCTCCTACTACTGCTCCTCTCTCCCTCCTTCTAAGTCCAGATGCTGTGGGCCCCTGGAGACAAAGGACTCAGGCCTAAGCTTTGCCTTCCCTCCACAGTCCTGGAATGGAGAGCTTGGGAGTGGAGGAGACCCATCAATCCAGGTGTTTCAGACACAATGGAGGTACTGAGGGAAGGAGTGAGTCAGTTTGGTTTGAAGGAAAAGTTTGGGTATCATCCTTAGTAGAGGTGATCTCTTCCCATCTTCTTTTCACCTATAGACTCAGGAACAATCCTGAAGCATGTGGCAACATTTCAGAGGATGTTAACAGCAAGATGGTGTCTCTTCAGTAAAGTGAGACTTTGAGGTGAGAAGATCCCCTGCTTTCCTAACTTCATTCTCTGCATCCCTTGATCTGGGGGTCCCCTGAACCAGTCATTCCTCCCTTTCTAGTGACTGAGAAAGAATAAATCCGGAACTAAAGAAAACTCTATGGAAGAGATTAGATTTGATCTGGGTCTTGTAGAATGATGGCTAGGGCTTCTCCTGCAGAGTTCACAGGATGCATGTCCACTGTGAAGGGTGCAGAAAGTATGTGAGAGGTTTGGGGCAGGGAGGTATCAAGATGGGAAAGGCTATATAAAAACTGGCAAGGGGGCAGCGCCCATAGCTCAGTGGGTAGGGCACCAGCCACATACACTGAGGCTGGTGGATTCGAACCCCACCCGGGGCCAGCTAAAACAATTGCAACAACAAATAGCTGGGCGTTGTGGCGGGCACCTGTAGTCCCAGCTACTTGGGAGGCTGAGGCAAAAAAATCGCTTAAGCTCAAAAGTTTGAGGTTGCTGTGAGCTGTGACACCACAGTACTCTACCCAGGGCGACAGCTTGAGACTGTCTCAAAAACAAACAAAAAACCCAACAAAACAAAACTGGCAAGGGATGAGCCCATACCTTAAAGGACCTCCACCCTTGCCAACCAGTTCTCTAGCCTGGGAGTTGCTGCAGATTGTAGTTATCTCTTCCTCTTCTACGTTTCCACTTCTCATGGCTAACTCCCTCAGAGTTGAGTGTGGTGGTAAGGTGCCAACACTGAGTCCCTTCCTTCCCCTGTCCCAGCTATCACACCTGTCTCTTCTGTCATCTCTTCTTCTCTTTTTCACGATCAATTCCAGAGTTGGGCAGACAAAAGGGCAGCCTTTTTTCCCTGCATTGGAACCTGGGGTCAAACTGAACCCAAGACAAGGTTGTCTGTTGGCCTTTGCCTCGCCTTCTTTTTACAGCCAAGTGTCAACTGGAAGACCAGGTAAAGCAGGGCTGAGCCAGATGCTCCTTCCCACCAAAGCTGCCAGAAGAGGGGCAGGCTTTCTCATTCATCATTAGGTTCCTATCGACTGAAAATCTTGATAGACAAAATGAACCCACTGATCTTTCAGATGAGGAGGAGCAAAGAGTGGCAATGGTGTGCTAATAAGCTTTGGACTAGGGAGCAGGATCTAACATGTAGCCTCTATGCAGACTCTGGAGAGGAGGGAAAGCCTTGAGGAGCCAGGAATGATGGAAAGGTGGCTGGCTTAGCAGGGCCACCATGCTCTTGCTTGCTTCCTCTTCTGTATCATGTGGGCACACTCCCAACACAGAACACTCCGGACCACAAAGAATGGTTCTTAGCCTTTGGAAGGTCAAGGTTCCCTTTATGAGTCTAATACATGCTGGTTAGTCTTTTTGCCAGAAAAACACATACATGCAAACACCCACAAAGACATATAAACAATCCCTGGTGACAGTCCCTGCTTTAGTCTAGCATCCTCATCTTAAGAATTTGGGGCACAGAAGGGACATCTTCCCAATTACTATGGGACCATTAATGAGCTTGAAACCATTTATGGTGAAAGAAACCAGACACAAAGATCATATATTATATGATTCTATTTATATAAAATATCCAGAATAGGCAAATAGGGGAAAGTGGGGAAGGGATATCTAAAGGATGTGGAATTTCTTTTTGGAGTGATTAAAATGTTCTAAATTTTCTTTTGCAGTTATGGTTGTACAACTCCAAGAATATGCTAAAAGCCATTGAATTGCACAATTTAAGTGGGTAAACTGTATGACTTATGAATCATCTCAATAAGCTGTCTGAAAAAAGTGAACTCAGGGATTGCAAATGACCACACATCTGAGCTTTAGTCCCCAGTCATCAGGGGCAGAAAAAACCTGCAGACAAAAATCAGGGAAGGGTTCTTGAGTGTGGCATATGGGTTATATAGGAAAGCATTCTAGAAAGAATGAGAGTCTATATATGATCTTGATTTTAAGGACAGTGAAGCATCATGGAAGGTTTTGAGCAAGTGACAATCAGATCTACACTTTAGAAACAACCCTCTGAATCACTGAATTATACACACACAAACCAGGTTAATTCTGTGGTATGTAAATTATACCTCAATAAAGCTATCTTTAAAAATCCCTCTGGGAACTAGAGGAGGGTAGATTAGAGGGCACAAAGCTGGGGTAGGCTGTGGTGCAGTTTAGATGGGGGTGCCAGAGCCCACCTGTTTGGCTTTGGGGGAAAATGCTTGGGGGTGGAGTCACAGGACATCAGGATGTCTTGCCCAAGGTTAAGGAGAAGGTGGCAGAACTTGGTTTCAGAAGCCAGAGCTCCCTGGCTTCAGCCCTAGTGCTCCCGCCAGCACTGTAGCTGCTCCACTGACAGGTGATGGAAGCACTGTTCTCCCCTTCGAAGAGAAATGCACTTCAGAAACATGTTTCCAAAAAATGTTTCTAAGGGTTTTATTTCTAATAAGAGGAAAATAATAAAATAAAATTAAAATAGGCTTCGGTTGGAACCAAGTTTCTTGTTTTGCTTTTTTTTCTTTTGAACAAATTAATTACACACCAACAATCTTCTTTTATTACAACATGAACCCAGGAGGAGGAAAGGAGACAGGAGAGGACAGGGAGGGAAGATTGAGAGGGTAGTGAGGATAAGCACCAAAAGCTTTCTTCAGACCACAAGGAGCCCTGTTTAGCATCCCAGCCAAATATTTTTATTTTTAAAATAAAAAACTGTGAGCACAGCTATGTGAAGTTTCCTCCTCCAGGGTGGAACAGTCAGGGTAAGGGAGAAGGGGGAAGGGAGGAAGGAAAAGAATGGAGGAGAGTGGGGTAGGGGGGTTAGTGTAGCATGGCCTGGCCAGGGCCAGAACTGGGAAGAGAAGGGAGAGGAGACTCTCCCAGTTTGCATATGCACTGGCCTTGTCTCTGGAATGGTGCTGGCCCAGCCCCAGCCACCCCCCTGCCCATCCATCTGCCTATCTGCCTCAGGTGTCTGGGAATGCTGGTTAGAAGCTACCAGGGAGAGGGGACTCCAGGGGCCGGCCCCCAGGAGCTGAGGTCTGAACAAATACCTTGGAGTCAGAATATAAAAGTCAAGGGACTCAGGGGTGGGCAGGTTGGAGGGTGGCCAACCCCCGACCTGCCCACCTCCCAAGAAGCAGTCTTGATGGTCAGAAAGAGGATCCTTGAGGCTGAGGGGGTCTCTGTCAGGGTCTGTGCTAGGCTCAGCCTCTGTCACAACTGTTGCTGAGGTGGCTGCTGTGGGCAGGGTAGATGAAGCTGGGGAGTCAGAGTGGAGAAAGGGGCCAAGGGGTCTGAAGTGTCTCCTAGTGCTGGTTCCAAGCCATTCTGGTTTTCCTGGGTGCTGGGGCTGCCAGTGGTAGGGAGGGGTGCAGGGGGGCCCTCACCCCCAGTCTCCTCCTCCAGCTCCTCCTCCTCCTGGGCCTCCTCGGCCTCTGGCCCTGAGCTCCGTACCCTCTTTGGCTCTAGCTCCTCTCGGGCTGGGTCATCGCCCTCCCCACCCCGATCCACCTTCCGCCGCCGCCGCCTCTCCAGGGCCCGGCCCCGTGCCCGACTCCCATGGCGCTCTGCCTTCTCCAGCTGTGATCACAGATAGGCAGAAAGACAGGTTGTGGGCCAGTGGTCAGACCTCAGCTCCCTACTTAGCCTGACCTCCTGGCCCGGCCTGTGACCCCTCTCCTCACCTCCAGAAGTGTGTGAATTCTCTCCAGGTCTGGAGACTGTCCAGCCTGCAGCAGCTGCCAGATGCTGTGATTCTCATCCAGGGTTACCTCAAGCAGGTCACCCTCCATCATGAGCTCCTCCAGGGGGGCCCGAGTTGCCTCAGGCAGCTCCAACACAGGGCCACTCAACTGTGGCAACAATGAGGACAGAAGCTCAAGATCTGGGGGGTGGATAGAGATAAGCTGGATTAGAGGCTGCCTTTGGTCTTATGGATCACTCCGGTGCAGTAAACAGCCTATCCACATCATATCTAGACCTACCTCTCTTACCTGAGCCCTCCTCTAGGGCTACCTTCTCAGGACTGGTCATACTGTCGCCATTTTCCAGCAAGCCCTGGACCTGCCAAGAAGAGCAAGGATGAGGTAACTAAACCAAAGAACCAGGCCCTATTTTCCCTCCCCCAGCTCTAAACTTGGAACCCTCCATCTCTTAGAGGAGGATGGCAGACACAAGCCACAAGCAGGGAGCAATCTAAGGAAGATCTGAGCAGATGTAGAATAGGCCAGGTAAGCTGGGCCAAAGGAGGCTGAAAATTGGAGAACGGGCAGGGCCAAACCTAAATAGGGTTAGAGGTTAGGGGATAGAAGAAGGGAACTTGAGGCCAAAAACTGGGCTGAGCAGCTCACCTTAGACATATCTTTGCCACTGCCTTCTCTGAGAGGGTCAGTGGCAGGGGCTGAAGGGTAGATAGAGGGTTCCTCAAGCCTGGGTTCAGTCTGTAGCTGTCGGTGGAGCTCAGCCAGCCGTCCCAACAGAGCAGTCACATCCTTAGAGGCCAGAGCCTGTCTGGCACGGCCTTGCCAGCTAATGGCCCTCTCTGTGAGGCATTGCAGGGCCTCGCCCTCGGGCAGTCGCACAGGCAGTTTCTGCAGGGCTACCAGCAGTGCTAGGATCGTCTCCAGGCGTGGGCGCCGTGAGCGCATACACAGTGGACACAGGAATTTGGTGTCCCATTCCCACCAGGCCAGCAGTGGGGATGAGGTGGGACTGGACCTCGGAGAGCTGAGCAGGCGAGGCACTGACACACACCGCCCATGGAACCAGTCCTGACACAGGTCGCACTGCAGAGCTCCCACCCCGGCTGGCATCTGACCACACACACAGATAGAGGTTGCAGAGGCGGCTATGGTTGATGATGCCAGTGGACTGGGCTTGGCTGAGTTGGTACGACGCAGCTGCAGTATACCTTCCTTCTCCTTCTGTTCCCCCTCCTTGAAGGCCACAATCTGCCATGCCCAGGAGAGAAGAGCAGGTCAGGAGCCTATCCCTTCCCTTCTTTAGCCCCCTTAACACCATGCTCCCACAACAGGAGAACTGAAGCTCAGGAAGCAAGCAGTCTGCCCATGGTCACCCAGCTCAGACACTATTATTGCCAAACTCTTCTCCCCATCTGTGTCTAAGCTCCTTACCACAGAGCCTGGGTCCCTGAGGTCCTGCGCAGACAACCCCAGCAGCTCTGTGTCAGATTTGTATAACCCCAGCTCCTTCTCCATCCACCGGCTGCGCTTGGTGCTATCTGAACCAGCGTCTGCACACGGGCAGAGCACCTGCGGCAGGCAGACAGAGGGGGAATGACTTTTTCCCACCTTTCACACTCCCTGGAGTTCCCCGCAAACCCACATTCTCATATGAGCTGTCTCACAGCAGCCAGCCCCAGGCACAAGAAAGTTGTGGGTCAAGGACCCAGACCTCACCTCCAGCAGTGTGTAGCAAGAATTCTTCTTGAGAAAGGTCTTGGAGGCCTTCTCCCGCCAGGAGTGCGCTGTCAGTACCTGCAACTCTAGCTGTCTTAGTTCCTCCAGCCCCACAGGTAAGTCTCGGCCCACAGCCACCAGGCCCTCCAAGTCATCCAAGCAGGGGTAGTGGTCACCATTCTAGGCACAAAGGTGAAAGAAAGCTCAGTTCAACTTGCCAATGTCTACTGACTACTGAGTAAGTACTCTATGCCTGGCCCTGAGCTGGAAAGATGGATTAAACTTATAGCCTTGAGGCAGAAAAAACAGGTATTCTAAGAACAGCTACCTGGCTCTCCCGCAATGCCTGCATCCACTGACTGCCTCAGCCCCAAGTATCCAAGACCACCACCTAGTTAATATTGTTGCAGTTTTCCTCTTCTCCTTTCCTCCATGCCTCTCCCTGCTCCATTACCACACCATCTGTCTTCCTGGCCCACCATTCTCATCCTAATCAGCACCCTCTCTTCCTTCAGGCCAGCCATGCAACTCCTCCTCACACACTGCTCACCAAGAACATTTACCTCCCCACTAAGTACTGTATCCCCTTTCTCTCTCTAACCAACCCAAGCCAGGAACCCAGCACATCTTTTTCCCAGCCTGTGTTGGAAGATGGGGGTGAGTGTCAGGGTTTCTCACTTGGATCTCATCTACATCAGCAATCCAGGCCCGAGCTTTAGCAAGAGCCTCCTTAAGAGCCTGGATGTTGGGCAGGTGAACAGGGATGTTTTCTGCTTCATGGATTATGGCCTCCAGTGTGGCTGGTGGATGCTTCTGCCTAAGATAGGGAAAAAAGACAATTCTGTTTGGTGTGGTCTACCTGACCAGAAGCCCAGCCTTACCACCAGAAATAACCTGCATGGACCCCTTGGGCATCTGTTATTCCTGCTGCCACTTGGATCTACTTGCTTGTACTCTGCCTATAGGTGGCTGCCAGTCCCTGCTTTCCGTAGGCTGCATGTACCCAACTTCACCCTTCTTACATAATTCTTGAGCCTCTGGCTTGTCTTCCAATCTGTTGGCCTGCTGGCCATGCCTACATACATGACCTGTGTGTAATCTGGTCATGTGGGCAGTCGGGCAGTCTGTCACACTGCCCTGTATGTGGCGTCTTTCTACCAACATCTGTCCATCTGCCTACTGATTGTGCTTCTATGCATGTGCACAGTTCAGTCTGTAGGGGTACGCTATATACCTCTGTTATCTATGTCTATTTCTTCAGGAGCCTATCTCGGCCTCTGTGTATATGGAGTTAAAAAAAAAAAAAGGGCAAGCTAGGGAACAAATGAGCGGAGGAGAGTCTACACACCAACAGAGAAATGTCCCAAGGCCACCCATGGGAATTATCTTCAGATTCTCCACTATACTCTGAAGGTTGGAGTAGGGCAGGGAGAAGAAGCTGGACCTACCGGGCCTCGAGGCAAAGGTGGGCTTTCTCCTCCCAGCGTTCAGCAATTGTCAGCAGCTCCTGTAGCTCAGCCCGGGCCTTATCCACAGCTGGGCTAGGGGCTACACTGGCGCCCGCAACCAACAGTCCCCGCATGACAGCCAGGGTGCCCCTTCGGGCTGAGGGGGCCAGTGTGCGTTTCACCTCATCCAGCCATCGTGCCTGTTCCACCTGCCGTTGGAGCTGCTGGGCCTCAGGTACCTCCACCCCCAGCTGCCGTCCCCTCTCCAACAGGGACTGCAGTAGCCCTGGACTGGAGGGCAGTGAGGCCAGGGCCTCACGAGTCTCGGCCTGGTAGGCTTCCACCTGTTCCAGAATACCCTACCAGGATATAGGATGAAGAACATTCTTCAGCTAAGCCCACTTAGTACTACCATCAGATACCCTCGCCCACCTACCTTCTTACCCTCCAAGGTTTTAGGAAAAGAAAGCCTCACATAGGTTGGGCTCTCTTTTTCTAAGCCCTACAATAGTAGTTCCTAATACTGACTACTCATTAGAATGCCCTGGGAATTTGTTAAAAATGTAGATTCCTAGGTCCCAACCCTAATGGTTGGTCAGAAGTTGGTGCTTTATGTAACTTTCTAGAGGACTCTGCTCTCAGAGCACCAACAGACCCTCAGCCCTAAAAAAAAAATGCTATGCTATGTTGAGCCCTTGCACAAACTTTTCAAGTTCACACCAGGGTTGGCTGCCCTCTCCATCCCACTTCTCCTCCACCTTTGTGAATTTCACTCAACTTTCCATGCCCAACAAGCACCCTTGTTGCCTCCTTCTCCTCCACACACTCCAGGAAACTTTCCCTTGACCCTGGTATCCTGTACTCCATACCCTTGTGACCTGCCCTTCAAATGCCACTTCTAAGAGGGAATCATTAGACCCTTGCTTCACGCCCCTGGCTCTTTTTACACATGTGCATTCTATCTTGCCCAAATACTTGAAGCTTTTGAAGGGAGCCAAGAGCAGCCTACCTGTTCTGTTGCTCAAGTCCCCAGTCCCCCTGAACCCTTAGCAGCACTCCAAGCCCACTCCAGCTCACCTTGACATCTCCAATCTGGTGCATGGCACAAGGCAGGTTGATCATTTGGTCCAGAAAGGCCTGGAGGTCAGCCAGGGTCATCTGTAGACCAGCCACCCTGTGGGGACTATGGAGTTTCACATGTGGGGTTTCAGGTCCAAACCAAGTTCCCTCCCTCCATCTCTGTGCTAAGACCCATCACCTTTTCTCATCACACGCACCTTGATCTTGCGTACCTCAGAGTTCCCCCAATTGCCCAGGTTATAGGGAAGGTTTTAAAATATAAGCATGTTCATATGATGAGGGAAAGACTCTTAGATGGGGAAATACTTTGGGGGGGGGTCGGGAGCTAAGAAAGTAATGAATGGTAACAAACTGGACTTTTCAATCCATCTACTACTATAAACGCTTAAGCTCTGCAGTAGCAATTAGGTTTACACATCTGTGTCCTGTTCTTGCCTCTAAACCTCCACAACTCCTTCCTGCTCACAAAATCTCTCAGTCTGTCTCTCAAATCTTCTCCAGGTACTAATAAAAACAAACGCTTCTAGCTTTCTCATCATGGAGGTTCTCCTCTCCATTCTAAGTTGCCTGTTCTCCTTGCCCTCCCCAACACCTCCCAGGCCATCTCACACTGCAGTGCTTGGCAGCTTCTTGCTGATGTCCAGTCTGCCAAATGGTATTCAGAGTCCACCCCATGTAGTATTTTTCCTAGGTGCTGGATCCTCAACAGGCTATCCGTGCCCCAACACCTCACGCTGCCATACCCAGCTTCCTGGCCGCTGACCAGTCCCAGAGCTCGGGACACGCAAGCCTCTGCCTCGCTCAGGCAGTTTTTCAGACGCTGCAGCAGCTCACTGTTAGGAAATCTCCGCTCACGGGCCTCAGATTCTAGTGCCCTCAGCTCTTCAAGGCCTAGAGGGAGAATTAGGGTAGCAAGGAGTAGGCAATGTAAGAGTAAACACAGAGGAAGGGGTCAGAGGTACAGAAGAAAAGGGAATGAAACTTGCCTGTGGAGTTCCTCCATCCCCCCATCACTCACTGCGCTTCCGCCCATCCTCCACCTCCAGGGCCACTCGCACTTTGTTGGCCCAAGTGTCAAAGGATTCAGCCCGCACCTTCAGCTTATGCAGCATAGCAGGGAGCTCATCCAAGGTATACCGATACCTGGAAGAATAAAGCAGGGGAGAGACATCTGGCCCACTCTGCATACTCCTTGTTGCCCCACTTCCTCCAGGTAGGCCTATGCTCACCTTAGGTACTGCCGGCTACTGGAACACTTGCAGAGGTCATTGATGTGGGAAAGGCAGACAAGGCCATCTGGGCAGTCATAGCAGGCCAAGGCTGACAGGAAACATGTGGTCTTGCACTTGATGCACTGGCGCTCATCATCTGGGAGCAGCTCAAAAGCCTCTCGCTCAGCCTCTGTGATGCCCTGGGGGCATTCAACTCACAGTGTTGTACCAACTTAGAACAGGGTAGCAGGATCCTCTAGCCACCACAGAGTCCTACTTTAAACTCAAATCTATGCTAAAAGTCATGGGGTTTGGGAGACTGAGGTAGAGAATTTTTTTTTTTTCAATAAGCCTATTTTATTTATTTTTTTTTGAGACAGAGCCTCAAGCTTTCACCCTGGATAGAGTGCTGTGGCATCACAGATCACAGCAACCTCCAATTCCTGGGCTCAACCGAGTCTCTTGTCTCTGCCTCCCAAGTAGCTGGGACTGCAGGCGCCCGCCACAACGCCCGGCCATTTTTTTTGGTTGCAGCCGTCATTGTTGTTTGGCGGGCCCGGGCTGGATTCAAACCTGCCAGCTCAGATGTATGTGGCTGGCACCTTAGCCCGCTGAGCCACAGACGCCAAGCCGAGGTGGAGAATTTTATAGAAGAAGAATAAAGTAAAATTCAAATCAGCAGAAAAGGGTCTTGTGGGTGAGAAGTGAGGAAAGTGGTGAACCAAAGCACCCGAGAGGTGGAATGTGTGGGAGTGGCCAATGGGCCTGGCTAGTATGGAGTGTGTCCTGGGGAACAGTATTGGCTGCCAGGCTGCTGAGCAGTCAGAAGACACTGCATACACATATATAATCTATACAAATTCAATTATATGTGCTTGTGTCCAGGGTTTAAAGATACAAATTTTTCCCCAAAAAATATGGCTTCCAAACCTAAGCCAATGACTTCATCTATTGCTCAGATAACCCTACTATCCCTCTTATGTTGTTATGAGGATTAACAGAATAAAGCAACTAAAGACTCAGACAAGTATTTTAGCACTTAGATCAAGTGCTCAACAAATGTTTACTGTTATTAGCTCTAATTTTCAGATGAGAATACATATTTCACTGGCCTATCTCATTTTGCTAAGGAAGAAACTAAGTCTCACAGAATGTTAGCAATTTGCCAAAGCGATATGACTGCAATCTATTGTGACTCCAAATCCAGAGACTATTCTAAAGAGAAAGTCCTTAGGTTTTTGGATCATGGACGGAGAACTGGATGCAAACTTTAAGTCCTCTCTCCAGAAAAGTACTCAAACACACATCCACAACCTCTTATAGGATTCTAAGACTAGAATTTCCAGAACCCTTCTCTGAGGCAAGGGCCAAGTATAAAAGATCTCTGAATGGCAGGATGAGAGGGTCTGTTCTCCCCACTCTGCTTTGGCTTCTTTCCATGGCTTAGCACAGGCAAACTGAGGGCCATCATTTAACAGCACCAGAGAGAGAAAATGATGTCTGGAAAAGCCCAGTTATTCGACTAACACCACAACTGAGAGGCACCAGACTTCCAACACGACTGTAGCTGTAATTCTTCCTATAGCCCACACTCACAGGAAAATTATAAATGAGCAGTAAAATAAAATACTACCCCAAACCAGCAGCAAGGGATCCCTCAGGACCAGCATTCCTTTGTAATCTCATGGAAGGCTCTAAGTCAATTTCCTGACCAGGCAAGTGTAGAGCTTAAAGAAGGTGACTGAAACTATACGAGTGAACTTTATTGCTCTGTAGCAGTTTCCACTCAGCTACACACACAACTGAGACATGGTTATGAGAAATTTGTTGAAGTAGTACCATCTCCTATTTGGTAATATTATTGCCCTAATTTGAGTTACTGAACCATGTGAATGTAAAATGGCATTTCCTAAGAAATGTCCCACATTTCAGTTTCTTCATGTACATGTATTAATATTACCAATAATAGCAGCTGCTACACTGCAAAGGTAATTACCTTACTAGAACTTTACAACTATCTTGCAAGTTAGATATTTATTTCTAATTTAGAGTATGAAAGTGAGACTAAGAGAAATTAAGTAACTTGATAAGGTTACCCTGTAAATCAGCAGTGAAGATTTCATATGCTGGTCTACTTTGTTAGGTAATTTTAATAATGATGAATACGTTACACCAGCACCTGCTATGGACCAGTTACTAATTAACATCTTTAATCTACTCAACTATCCAAAAAGAAAAGCATTATCACAATCCCATTTTTCAGATAGGGAAATTGACAATGAAGTAAACTGATTTATCCAGAGTTGCTGGTAAATGTTACAGCAGAAAATGAAATGTGGTTTCCAATCCAGAAGCTTTTAGTACTTTTCACTACACTCCAAGCACAGAGGATACATTTTCTCCTGCTAGATGCCACCCTTGCCTCCCATGCCCACCAGGGTAGGGTACCTGACCCAGGGTACTCTCTCCTCACCACCCACCTTCTCCAACAGGGCCTTCCGCAGACGCCGCTCCTCCTGTACCATGATAAACATCTCCTTATGCACAGCTGCTGCCAAGTTCAGGTCTAGCTTCTCTGGGCAGGCAGCCATCTTGCAAATGAGCTCTTCATGGGAGAAGACGCAGTATCTTCTGAGCCGGCGGTAGTGCTCAATGCACTGGCGCCCGGCTGGCAGCTGTGGACATGTTCAAGGTTGAGTATAGCCAAGCATGGAGGAGATGATGCCCCACCTTCTCTACAACCCTCCTGCTTCTCCCTATCAGCCCACCATACTCCAGACTCACCCAGTCAGCAGTGCAAAAGTTGACAGCTTCAGCAAAGTTGTACCCTTGGTTAAAGCCACTGTGGTAAGCACGGGGGAAGGTGATGACAAATTCTCCTGCACACTGGTTTGTGCGGACAACCTGAGGAAGGAAGATCAAGGCCACTGAGATTAGAGGTTTTCTAGGCTTCAGACCTGATCTAAGCACAGGGTCCTTAAGGACACAAAGGAGAATATCAGAGAGCACAGTCTAACAATAGAATCCTAGACCCACCAACTTTGAAAGGAAAGACCATTGGTCTCTCTCTGCCTTCAAGGTTTGATCTGTGCTGACAGATGATAAAGATCTGCGAGACAAAAAGGCACATATCAAAATATTCCAACTTCCTTAGTAACTTTTATAAAAATTATAAATATCACTTTTCATTAACCTTGCTAAGCGTTTTTCATTAATATTTATTTTCACTAGTCATATATGCAGTTTTAAGAATCAAATGGTTCCCTAAGATTTGTTTAAAATCAAGTTCTGCCACTCTCCCCTCCCAGAGCCAATACTTTCACCTCTTCTGATTATTTTGGCATTGACCTTAATAAACTTTAACTAACCTGCTTCTAGACACTATATTAAAAATGGCCTATTTCTCAATTTACTTAGATTTTTATGCATGTATCCCTAACTTTCTGACCAGAGTCCAGATCTCCTTCCCTATCAATTTTCACCTTTCTGTAACAGTCTCTCAGGCAGCCTTCTGATCTGGATCATCTGTCCTTCCTGTATTATCACTCTCCTGCGACAGATCTCCAATGTCCTAGATTCCATGTCTTCCTCCTTCTTGGGTTTATTCCTTTGGTCTGCTCAAGCATCTCCTCCAATAGCTTGAGACATAGTGGGAAGAACTTTATAAAATGTCTCTTTTTTTTGTTGTTTTGTCACCCTCAGTAGAGTGCTGTGGCTCACAGCAACCTCAAACTCTTGAGCTCAAGTGATTCTCCTGCCTTAGCCTCCGAGTAGCTGGGACTACAGGAGCCCAACAGAATGCCCGGCTATTTTTAGAGATGGGGTCTTGCTCTAGCTTAGGCTGGTCTCGAACTCATGAGCTCAGGTGATCTGCCCACCTCAGCCTCCCAGAGTGCTAGGATTATAGGCATGAGCCACTACGCATGGCCTCTATTCTTTTTTTGGGGGGGGAGGGTGTGGGGGGTCGGTGAGACAGAGTCTCACTTTATTGCCTTTGGTAGAGTGCCATGGCATCACAGCTCACAGCAACCTCAAACTCTTGGGCTCAAGTAATCCTCTTGCCTCTGCCTCCCAAGTACCTGGGACTGGGTGGCACCGTGGCTCAAGGAGTAGGGCACTGGACCTATAGACCAGAGGTGGTGAGTTCAAACCCAGTCCCAGCCAAAAACTGCAAAAAACAAACAAACAAAAAACACCAAGTACCTTGGACTACAGGCACCTGCCACAACCCCCAGCCACTTTTTTTTTTTTTTTTTAAAGAGACGGTATCATTCTTACTCAGGCAATCCACCTGCCTCAGCCTCCCTGAGTGCTAGGATTACAAAAGTGAGCCACTGCATCCAGCTAAATGTCTCTATTCTATTCTCACACTTGACTGCATATAGAAGTCTAAGATGAAATCATTTTTGTGGGCACTGTTCTACTCCTCAGTGTTATTGAAAAGTTGGAAGTCATTATGATTTCTAATATTTTGAATTAAATCTGTTTCTCTCTCATAGCGCTTATAGGATTCTTCTGGCTCCAGTGTTTGATACGGAAATGTCTAAGATATATTTTGGTGAATTTATTTTCATTCACGTACTGGGTAGCTCCCCCTGACCCCGACCTTTTTTTTTTTGTTTATAAAAAACAGACACTTACTCTGTCACCCTGGGTAGAGTGCCATGGCTATAACTCATAGCAACCTCAAACTCTTGGGCTTAAGAAATCCTCCTGCCTCAGCCTCCCAAGTAGTTGGAACTATAGGTGCCTGCCATGACGCCTGGCTAGTTTTACTATTTTTAGTAGAGAAGAGGTGTTGTTCTTGCTCAGGCTGGTCTCAAACTCCTGAGCTCAAGGAATCCACCCGTCTCAGCCTACCAAAGTGCTAGGATTATAGGTGTGAGCCACTGTATTCAGCTCAGGTAGGCCCTTTGATTCTGGAAATTCTTCTTCAGTAATAGAAATTTTCTTGAATGATTTTCACTGATGATTTCATCTTTTCAGTTTTCATTTATTCTTTCTTTTTATTTTATTTTTTTTTACTCTTTCTTTTTATAACTCCTATTTAATATCAAACCTCCTAGACAAATCTCTAATTTTTTTCTACCTTTTCCCATCCATCTCTATCTTTATTTTCTGACAGAGTTCCTCAACAATTTATCTTCTAAGCTCTGTTTTTAGTTTTTCATTTTTGCTACCATAATTTTAATCTCCAAGAATTCACTATGATCTTAGTATGCTCTTTAATAGTCTTAGTATATATATTTTTGAGACAAAGTCTCACTTTGTCACCCTGGATAGAGTGCCATGGCATAATAGCTCACAGCAACCTCAAACTCTTGGGCTCACGTGATCCTCTTGCCTCAGCCTCCAAAGTAGCTGGGACTACAGGTGCCTGTCACAATGCCTATTTTTAGAGATGGGGTCTTGCTCTTGCTTAGGCTGGTCTTGAACTCCTGAACTCACGCAATCCATCCACCTTGTCCTCCCACAGTGCTAGGATTACAGGCATGAACCACTGCACCCAGCCAGTCGTAATATATATTTTTTAATAATATCCTGCTCTTCTTTAATATTTGTAGCATATGAGGTTAGACAATTACATTCACAAACTTATCCTAGATGTGCTACATACCTCGCTGCTGAGTATCAGTACAGTCACCAGATGGCCAAGGGAAGTACTTTGAAGGTGACAATACGGATATTCAGCAAGGAGGCAAATAGCTTTTATAGGATGAGTTCAAGAACTTAGTTGTCAGACCTCATACACCGACAGCTGTGACAGCCAGTTTTGAGGTCCAAAACTGCTTTGAAGGGTGGACTAGGAGCTGGCATCAGTGCACAGTCTCCCAAGGGGAATATTTCAAAGGTGATCATAGTGATATTCAGCAATGAAGTATATAGCCCCTTTTCTAGGATGAGTTCTCGAACTTAATTGTCCGACCTCATATGTGCTTTATCTGAAGATACCAGTAAGTTTCTTTTCCTTTTTCTTTGAAGTTCATTTCTCCCTGCCTAGCCTTTATTTCTCCAAGTTGCTTTCTTTCTCTTTATTTGGATCTGTTTTGTTTTCTAGGGCTTCCTCAATTGAATGTTTATCTGTGCTGCCAGCTTATACTTAAGAGGAAGAGGCAAAATAGCTGAAGGGAAGCTGAGTACATAGGTAAAGCTTGTTATAACTGTGAACTTCCCCATAGGGTAATCTAGCTGAGCCACTTAATTCAGGAAACTCTAGGTCTTCCCCCTCACATTCCCCAGAGAAATCACTCCCGTTGTCTGTAGGAAAAAAAGGTCTAGTTGTCAGTGTTCTAACAGCCAAGTGGAAGAAGATGGGTGGGAAGCTCAACATCCAGTATGTAGACAATGGTAAGTCCTATCTTCACTATAACTCCACCCTCAACTTTACCTAGGAGATCTCAATCCAGAGACTCTCTGCTTTAACCTCTTCAAAAATAAATCTTTAGTCTTTCACTACAATGAGGGTCATATTTCTTCCAGCAGGCCAGTGTAGGAGGGGAATCTCATGGCTTCTTATACAGACATGAACAAATCCTTAGTTTTACCCCATTCGTCTTTACCCCTGGAGTGCCTGGTGCCACTGACTATACATTTAGTGCATTCTGAGGTATAAATTAAGTTGGTTCTCAAATGTTCCCAGTACTGGGTTAGGATTCAGTTTACTCATCTGTTTTCTAGTTTCAAGAATTTTATCAGTCTCCTCTTATTTTCTCCATCTTTGTGATTTTTTTTTACCCTAAAAAAAATCCCTTTGTGTCATTTACAGTGGAGTTTCAGGGATGGAAGTAGCCACGTGTATGCTTAATTTGTCACCTTTATCAAGAAATCTCAAAATACTTTTCAAGATAAACATTAAATTCTGATGAAGACACAGTGAACTAGGTAGAGTGCTGGTAAGGAAGTCAATAAATTCTATTCTCTGGAAAGCATATTTGCAAATATATAGTATCAAGAACCTAACCAGGGGGTGACCAATCTGCAGCCCATGGGATGCATATGGATTTTGTGGGGCCTTTTTTGGCTTAACTGTGGTGGTGGATATCACAAAAATTATGTACAGACCTTTTTTTTTTTTGCTCATCAGCTTTTATTAGTGTTTCTGTATTTAACGTGTAGCCCAAGGCAACTCCTCTTCTTTGAATGTGGCACAAAGAAGCCAAAAGCTTGGATACTCCTATGCCCAGTGATTCCTCTGCCAGTAGTCTAATTGGGGGAAAATTAGCATCCTAACAATATTAATTCAAATTATTAAATATTAAATTTTCCCAATCATTAATATAGCTCAGGTCATGTATCAGGCTCCCACCTCCAGCACATTTTCTTCTTCTCAATCTATCCCTATTTAAAGGTATTTCTTGCCTATATTATTGAAATGGCCTCCATTACTAACCACCAGAACTATCATCCAAAAAGTGCAAATCTGACCATGTCATGCCCCTGCAGAGAGCCCCTCACTGAATTCTCATGCCAATATGTTAAAGCCACATCTCTGACAGGCAAACTCTTGTCCTTCTGTTTCAAGGTTCACCACTTCTATAAATCCTTTCATGATACCCACTTTTGTAGTTTAATACTTTATTTCACTTGTTTACTCCTTTCTGTCCTCCACTTAACTGTGCATATCCAAGGGCAGGGACTGGCTTATTTACCTTTGGGATATTGACCAGAGGCCTACCACACAAAATGAACTCTAGCATACTACATGTTACTGAATGATCTGGTCCCAGTCTTAATTTTAGAGATGTGAAAACCAAGTCCCAGAGAAGCCTCAGGTAGCAGAGCCAGGAATATAACCTAGTGCTCCTGACTCTTCATCTCAACCTGCACCATCATTTTGGCAATGTCACTTTACCGTTTCTTATGTGGTTATTTAGAAAAGCTGTAACAGTTCACGATCTGCAGTTGTTAAAAGTGACAACTGTGAATAGCCAAAAAGTAAAAACATACGTAGTTCCCTCTGAAGTATAATTTAAAACAAAGAAAAAACAATTCAAATGTTCATCAACTGGAGAACTAAATATTATTGGGTCATAAAATAAATGAAGTTCTGCTACATGCTGCAACATGGATGAACCTCAAAAACATGCTCAGTGAGAGGCCAGACACAAGCAACCACATATTATTTCATTTTTACAAACTGTCCAGAAAAGGCAAATCAATAGAGACAGAAAGCAGATGCTTTCCCTTGCCTGAGACCAAGGGTTGGAATGGAGAGTGACTGCGAATAGGTAAAAGAGTGATCTTTCTCAGATAATGAAAATTGGATTGTGGTGATGGTAGTGCAACTCTGTACATTTACTGAATTGTGCATGCACTTCAAATGGGTACATTTTACGGTATGTAAATCATACTAAAATAAAGCCATTTTATTTAAAAAAATAGTAGTTATAAATACTTCACGTAATGAAGTAAAAATCATTCTAGACCAGCGCTGTCCAAGAGAAATATGGTAGGCAAATCTGTACTTTAAAATTCTTTAGTAGCCACATTAAAAAAGTAAAAAGAAACAGATAAAATTAATTTCAATATATTTTATTTAACTTAATAGATCCACAATTTATCATTTCAATGCGTAATTACGATACAAAAGTATTGAGATACTTGACATTCTTTGTTTCATGCTAAGTCTTGAAATCCAACGTGTATTTTATACTTTCAGCACATTTCAGTTTGGACTGGCCACATCTCAAGTGCTCAATAGCCACATAAGGCTAGTGGCTACCAAATTGGACAGTGCAGTTCTAGACCATTAAACTTACATTACAAAAGAGATTATTAAAACCATACACTGATTATTGCTATTTCAAATTTTTACACAAAAAACAACAGATTAGAAACATAACAAAATGTTTAGGGTGGCGGCAATAGGTATGCTCTATTTCCCATTTGGGGGAAAAAAGAGGCATCTTTCTTTTTTAATGGAAATAATACTTACACTATAGCTCTATAAAAAGAAATGGACTTCTCCCACCAAAGGGGAAGGATTGAGGGAGGAGGGGGAATAGGGACTAAAGATAGCTCTGGAGGGAGCTCCAGCTGGCTAAACTACAGGCTGCCAACATAAGAACATGAAAATCATAGATGCCTCAGACTGAGGGGATACTGCCAAGTCCAAAGGACCTGGAGATACTGAGAACGACCTATAGGAAGAACAGGGTAAGGTAGAAGGCTGAGTGATGAAGTAGCAGCTGGCCAGGGAAGCTGGTGAGCCATAACCAGGAGAAATGCTGTGGAGATGGAAGCAAAAGGCACATGTTTAAGAGTCTATAATCAAGTTTTTTTTAAAAGAGGTAAGGACCCTGAAACAAAAGCGAGACCCCATCTCTACTAAAAATAGAAAAATTACCCAAGTATAGTGGTACATGCTATCGTCCTAGCTACATGGGAAGCTGAGGCAAGAGGATCACTTAAGCCCAGGAGTTTGAGGTTGCTGTGAACTATGGTGACATGGCACTTTACCCAGGATGACAGAGTGAGATTCTACCTCACACACACACAAAAGGATTGAACAGCTCCATGACTACCATAGCTATATACATATACATGCATACATGGTGCCCAAAAAATGTATATACATTTTAAGAAAGGAGAAAACTATTTTAAAATGGTAATACTCAAGTCATGTATGACTTCTGCAATGACAAAGGGTGCTCAAATGTGACTTGTATTCATCTTCTGTTATTGGTATATATCGAATACTATAATTTTAATATAGTTTTCTCCTCTCTTAAAATGTATATACATTTTTTGGGCACCCTCTGTGTATATGCATGCACATGCGCGCACACATGCATCTTAGCTGCCCAAATCCTTAAAAGAATCTTCTTCTACTCTAACAGTTTTCCTAGGCATTACATAAGAACTGATGCTGTGCTATAGGTCAGGAAAAGAGAAGTTTGAGTAAAGTCAAAAGTCAGGCCCAATACCTACTTGTGAAGCAGGAGAAGTAGAAGGATCTTTGATCATTTTAAGTCTAGAAATCCTTAAATGGGGTGAGGTGGAGAGAGAAAAGGATAGCCCTCCCCCCGCCAGTGGAGAAAGACTGCCTGAACTGTAGGATGCATCCCTCTGTCCAATACCCTAGATACCTGAATCCTTGGTTAAATATCACTAAAATGTATAATTAAAGAAAATTAGAGTATACAGTACATAAGAACAAGGTGAAGGCAAGAAGAAATTTGAGTGAGAACCACTTAGTCCAAAGCCCTACTATACAGATGTCCAAGGGCATCTCAAAGAGAAAATTGAGTATACTGTTTACTGACTATCCCAATGCGTTAAAGTAAGTCCTGATTTGGCCAAGCCCAGAAGGAGTAGAAAGGAGTAAGCAGGAAGAGTAAGTAGCACAGAATAAGATTTAGAGCAGAGATGGGGAAATCTACTAATTACTGTTTCTGTACAACTGCTGATCAGAAAGTTTTAAGATCCACACTAGAAAAGGGGCTGAAGCTAATCAATGTTAGAAATTCCCAGGAATATAAAGTTCCTCATATTAAGCAAAGCTGTATACCCAGCAAAACAGTCTATAGCAGAGGCATCCAACCTATGGCCCATAAGCTGCATGCTGACTTAGGACATTTTTGCTTATCTATGTTGTCTGATATCACAAAAATTAAGCATGGACCTTTTGTTTTGCTAATCAGCTTTCCCTAGTGTTTGTGCATTTAAGGTATGGCCTAAGACAACTCTTATTCCTCCAATGCATGGCAGAAAAAAAGTTGGACACCCTTGTTCAGTAAAGTAGGGAGAAGTACACAGAGAAGAATGACCCAGGACTCCAGGTTTAACTTTGGACCTCTAAAATAAGTAAAAAAAAAACCTGCCTGTTGCTCCAGGAAGAGTTAACAGTATGCAAAGTATGGCAGAGACTGTTAGCTATACCCTGATATTCATTCTTGTTTCCTTTTACAATAACATGACCTCCAATTTATAGGTGATACATGACCATCCAGAATAAGAATTAAATGGCCCAGTTTCCGTTACAGCTACATGTGGTCATGTGACCCAGTTCTCACTAGTAAGAGATGAATAGAAGTGATATGTGCCCTTAAAAGGAGACTTGCCTACCCCTGCTCTTCCCCTATTTCCCTCTTCCTGTGTGGAATGTGGAGGTGATAATAAGCCATCCCTAAGGTATTACCCTCAAAAACAGGGCCCAGAGGGTATACCATCACATTGTGTACCTTACCACTATTATTTTGGGTCTCTATTAGAGCTATCAAACCTATAGCTCAATTAAGATAGAACGGGAATGAAAAAAAGGGTAGGGGTAGATGACAACCACTACCACTATATCGGATGTCACTGAATCATTCCTACTACCTTGTTCCTGTTTCCTGGGAACTCACCGGCACACCATGGGACATGAGGGTGTTGGGATTCATGAGGGTGACAAGTTGGTGCAGGAGGTCAGGCTGGCTATCAAAGAGTTCAGGTGTCAGCTTCTTCATCACCTCTTCCAAATGTTCTGCTGCAAGTGATGGTACCCCATACCAGGTCTTTGGCTCACCCCTACACAAGAGGAAAGGGGACATACAGAGTGGTTATACCTTAGTTGTACAGGGAGCCCACCCTGACTTCCCCCTGGCTCCTCAGGGTCCCACTCACCAGTGGAGATAGTTAATGGAATAACTCCAGTGATCCTCAATGTGCCAGCAAAAGGCAGAGAAGACCATGCCCACGTAGAGCCAGGGAACCTTCATGCCAGAGATATCAGCATTGATGTGGCATAGTACTGACTGCTCCAACACTGGCATCACATTCAAGTTCCAACCACTGGTAGCATATTCCTATCAGGTGGTTTTTGTGAAAAGGGGATGAGGGTTATACTAAGGAACTGAGACATTAAGTCATTTGCATTAGCCTAGGGAATGTTAATTTGGGGGTCACAGACCTTCTTGAAACACTATAGGAAATATTATAGGTTTTTCCTCCTCCACCCCCACTACCAAAATGCACACACAAAAAATTTCAATTCAGGTTCGCTGCCTGTAGCTCAACGGCGGCTAGGGAGCCAGCCACATACACTGGGGCTGGTGGGTTTGAACCTGACCAGGGCCTGCTAAACGACGACAGCTAGAACAACAACAACAAAAAGCCGAGCGTAGGAGTCCCAGCTACTTGGGAGGCTGAGGCAAGAGAATCGCTTAAGCCCAAAAATTGGAGGTTACTGTAAGCTGTGATGTCATTGCACTGTACAGAGAAAGACATAGTGAGACTCTGTCTCAAAAAAAAAAAAAAAAAATTCAATTCAGTTGAACTTCAGGAAGGTTTACAGATACATCCATCCACCAAGATACTTGCAAGTTAAAAACCCCTGCTGTGAACCAAACTGTACCATTCCCTTACAGCAAGGCCTGCTTGAACTTATTTCAAAACTTTCTTTTTTTTTAATTTAGAGACAGAGTCTTGCCATGTTGCCCAGACCGGTGTAAGAGTCCCTTCTGTCTCAGCTGCCCAAATAGCTGGGATAATAGACATGCACTACTGTGCCTTCCTCACTAAATTCTTTTAACAAATTTGCAAGGTAGATATTATTTCCATTTTTTTCCACCCCTTGAGACAGACTCTCACTCTGTCACCCTGGGTAGAGTGCTATGGCAACATAGCTCACAGCAACCTCAAACTCTTGGGCTCAAGCAATCTTTTGGCCTCAGCCTCCTAAGTAACTGGGACTACAGGTGCCCGCCAAATGCTCGGCTAATTTTTCTATTTTTAGTACAGACAGGTTTCACTCTTGCTCAGGCTAATCTCGAACTCCTAAGCTCAAGCAATCTACCCTCCTTGGCCTCCCAAAGTGCTAGGATTACAGGCGTGAGCCACTGTGCCTTGCCATCTCCATTCAACAGCTAAAGAAATGGGCTCAGAGAGGTAAAAGCATCCACCACCTCACATCTACACATGCCAGGTATCACTACATCTTATGGCAATTGTTTAAGACAGGCATAGTTATGCCCATCTTACAGAGTCATCAAGTCTTTTTTTTTTTTTTTTTTTTTTTTTTTTGAGACAGAGTCTCAAGCTGTCACCCTGGGTAGAGTGCCATGGCATCGCAGCAATCTCGAACTCTTGAGGTTAAGCAATTCTCTTGCCTCAGCTTCCCAAGTAGCTGGCAGGCACCCGCCACAATGCCTGGCTATTTTTTCTTTTTGTTGCAGTTGTCATTGTTGTTTTATCTGGACCGGGCCAGGTTCAAACTCGCCAGCCTCAGTGTATATAGCTGGCGCCTTACCCACTGAGCTACGGGAGCCACCCCATCATCAAGTCTTTTAAATACTAAATGATGTGCCTAAGCTCACACAGCTGACATATAACCATTAATCATCCACTTACCTGCTCCTCAGGGGTTAGGTGCCGTTTACTATCACTGACAGGGAAACCACTGCCAAATTCTTTGGAATGGATGTCAGCCCCATACTCAACAGTTACATCTTCCTCAATGCTATTCACTAGTCGCCAGAACTCCTTCTCCACAAGTTCTGTAGGTACCATCTGAGGGAACAGGGGTAGATGACTGTAGCCCATCACATCTTGGCCTCAATGACCCAGGTGAACTGCAACCATCAAGAACTAACACCTACGATCCTAGCCCCAACATTATCCCAGCTCTCCATCACCTACGTGCACAGGCATGTTGAAGTAGTCAGCTTTAAAGGAGTCGGCCATCTCGCCAAAGCTCTGCAGAGTGTATTCCCGGGTGGCCTGCTCAAAGCCAAAGGCTTCAGGGGGCCTCTTACACTCCTGAAACCCAAAGGAGAACTGTCATCAAAACAGGGGAAAAGAGATGAAGAATCCTCACAAGTGGAATTGAAATATGTCATAGGAGTTGGGAGAGAGAAAAGCCCTAGATCTGCACTCAAGGCCCCTGGAGCATGTACTATTTTACTTATAGCTCTACTTTTTTCTCTTACCACTTTGGCTTACTTAGTCTTTTCATTCCCCACATGCACTTTTACCATGCTTTTGCTCATAGTTCCTCCCTACTGAAATGTCCTCCCCCACTTTCTTTGACTAATTCTTCAAAACCCAACTCCAGTCCCAGAGCCTCCAGGAAGCCCTCCCTCATCACTACAGTCCACACTCTTTTCTTTCTTCAGGACTTTACCTAACAACAGGCTCTGACTTTAATATGCTATCCTATGTTGTTCTGCTACAATTTTTTTCTTTTCAAAACAGTGTAAGTTCATACGAGATGCTTATGGAAGCTTTTTTATGCCCAGACTAGAACTGTAAGCCTGGGAAAATGGCATTGAATATTCTAGTACCCTGGAGGATGGAAAACCAACGCACAGGCTCTATAGTATCAAACCCTAAACTATTTCTGTTCTTTAGACTGTCTCAGAAGACAGAATGTGGATCTAACCTACTTTGTACCCATGTTCATGTTTTTAGATGAGCACTATATATGTATTATAGTCAGACATTCAACCTGCTCATGTCTGAAAAATAAATGTCTATTTGGTCTACTCGCTCATAACCACTTAGAGAAGAATAAAGTAGAGCTGACAGTCTTCCCCATCCATGATACTGTTGTTCAAACTCCTTTTCACTGGAATCTCCACTACTGCCAAGGCCATTATGCACTGCCCTGGTCTTTCCTCATCTGTGTGTGTGCGTGCAACTGCACAGGCGTGCATGTACACACTTGGTCTCTACAACCACAATTTAACTCCTAAGATGAGACAAGAGGCTGTCAATGTCTTCTCTCCAGAAGTCCAGAGGGAAATATAGAAGGTGAGCACTGAGAATTTGGAGAAGGTAAGTTATGAAATATACTTGCTCTACTTCCCAGCCATTTGGCCCTCATTGTTGCTTTAGCTGCTCTCCTTACTACAGCCCTTACTGCCCCTGCTCACACCAGGTATTCTGCCCCATGCACAGAGGTCTCTAGCCCCCAGTCTGGAATGCCTGCTAGTCTCCAGCCCCAGTCTGGAATACTTGCCCACCACTTCTACTTAAAACCTGTATCATTGCAAACCAATCTAAATATTACAACTGAAGAAATATTATTGGAAAATAATTAAATAATATACCGATATGATAGACTATCTAAAAGGAAAAAAGTCATACTTTGAGTAAATTAATAATATAGAAAAACGATTACAAAGTAACCAATAAAAAATATATAATAACAAGATCCCAAACTTGTTAACAATGGTTATCTCTAGGTAGTGGGATGATAATTTGTTTATTTTTCAAGCTTTCTTTCAAAAAAGGTAGAAATTTAAAAAACACTTCTTTCTTTATATTCCTATCTTTCCAATCTCATTCCTGACATTTTCCTGATTACTACCCTTGGTCATTTTTCTCTCCTCTGAACTTCTGTATGTCAGAGCTTCTGACATAATTCAGCATCTGCTTACCACATATAATCTAATCATGACACTTACCCCCCCCCCCCCGGTGGTCTGGGAGCTCCCATAGAATAGAAACAAAGGTTGAATCTCCAACTCATCTTTCTCCCAAAGCTCCACCCCAGGGTCCCAAACTGTAAGATTATAGTTAAGATGGGGGGCTGCCCTCAGAATGGTCAGATGAAGACAAGCAAGGATAAGGCAGATGTGGACTGGGGCTGGAGAGGCCTTACCGCCATGACACACTTTGGGCACCGCCAGATACCCTTAGGGATCTCAGGCAGAGGAGGCAGCAGGCAAAAGATATGGTAATTATCATCACAGCCATCACAAAGCAGGAGCTTGTCATCTTCATCCCCTCGGGAACACATCCGGCACACGTATGACTCAATCTGCCAGGGGAAGGAAACATCAACCCATGTTCTGTCCAGCCTTCAAACATCAAGCTCCTCTACAAAGTACACTAGTCTAGAGAGCTCCCTGTTGGAAATCTGCTATACTTACTGGCTGAATCATTCACGGCCCTGTACAGGCTAATCACACTAGGACTCAAATTCAAATGCATGCACGAACCATCTCCCTAAATAAGCAGGTAAAGCTATGAGAGCACTCTTTTTATCATTCAGTCTTGAATCCTCCCATTTTTATTCATTGAATACATACTTTCTAAACCCATGTTCAGCACTACTCTAGACTCTGGTACAGAGATGAATAAGACATAGTACATGCCTTCTAAGTGCATACAGTACTTTGGAAATGTATTCATGAAAATTAAAAACTGCCAATTGTAGCCCATAAAGGATACTGTGGGAACCTAGGGAAGGAAGCACTCAAAGCCGCTGGAGATTAAGAGGGTGGCCTTGAGAAAAGACCGCTGAAATGGTGATACTTGAAACTGAAAGGCAAGCTGAAGCTTGGCCATGGGCAGAATATAGGTAGAAACTCTTCCAAGCTAAACATGTGCAAAGGATGGGAGAATGAAAGAGCAAGATGCACCTCAGGGGAAAATAAATGAACATACCTACAAGTAATTCAGTGTGGCTATAGCAGAAGAGTAAGGTGGGCAGTGTTGGGGAATGAGTCTTAGAGGTCAGAAGGGACTAAATCATGCAAAGTAATGAGAGGCTTAGGCTTTATCCTGAAGCAGTGGAAAGTCTCCTTCTCTGGGCCGTTCCAGCACTTGATGTTGACAGCACTTGATTAGCCTTTCTTGTTCTTTGTTACATGTGAGTTGGCCCTGTTTCCCCAATTAAGTGAGCTACCTGAGCGCAGGCCCCACTAGGCCTACTTTTTTGCTTAATGCAACCTGGTCCAATGCCATGCTGGGGAAATGCTCATTGAAGGGATGAGAAGCAAAACATTAGGAAGTCAGGGCTAGGTCCTTACAAACTGGGCATTGCTGTGGTTCCTCCGCAGCCTCATTGTCATCTTTGTGCAGGGCTCTGGGCTGTGACTCAGCTCTTCCTTGCTCTCCAGAAAGGTCTTAGGTGAGGTTGATTCCACCTTCATATCCCCACCTAACTCTTCTTTCACCACTACAGTGGGGGGACACTCAGGCCCTTCTTTATCTGGAAGAGAGAAAAGTGGCTCTGAGTGGCGCCCGTAGCTCAGTGGGTAAGGCACCGGCCACATACACTGAGGTTGGCGAGTTCGAACCCGTCTGGGCCAGCTAAAACAACAATGACAACTGCAACAACAACAAAAAAAACAAAAAATAGCTGGGTGTCGTGGCAGGCACCACGTATGAGTAGTCCCAGCTACTTGGGACGCTAAGGCAAGAGAATTGCTTACCCCCAAGAGTTTGTGACGCTATAGCGTCTATCCAGGGCGACAGCTTGAGACTCTGTATAAAAAAAAAAAAAAAAAAAAAAAAAAAAAAGGAAAGAAAAGTAAGTGGCTCTAAATATGGGTCTAAGACACTTAGGGCCCCACCTCCTCTTAGGGGAGGCTGTCCCCAGCCTGTTAGGCCTCACCTTTCTTTCTCAGAGTCTTATCCTTGGCCATGAGGCCTAGCCCCATCATCTTGGGGCCTGCCCCATAGATCTGTAGCTTCTTGAGCTCTGGATTCTTTTCAATGTCTTCCTCTGTGGGTTCCGGCTGGAAGGAAATAAATCAAGTCTGCTATCTGGGGCAGATTATCCCATCCAAAAAAGAACAACAGCTCAAACTGTATGTCACCTGAGCTCACGCCAGGGGCTGAAGCACAGATGGACCAAGGGAAGAATTCATAGCTGCTTTTTGGAGACTGAGGGTGAACTCCTCAACCCTTAGAAATGAATTAAAGACGGGGTCCCAGTTTACTCACTGTAAGATGAGAATATTAACTCCTACCTTACAGTTATGAGGAGGTTTAGGGATAACATATATGAAAAAATTAAGTGTTTGGCATTACCAATAAATGGTAGTGACTAATATAATCTTATTAAATTACTTGCATCAGTGAGCCCAGAAACAGTTCTTGTTCTCTATTGTATTCCCAGGGCCAAGAAGACTGCCTGGCATGTATGCTTCTGCCTGAAGATAAGATATAAGGAGCCAGGCACACTGGTACATACCTATAGTTCTAGCTACTTAGGAGGCTAAGGAGGGAGGATCACTTGAGCCCAGAAGTTTAAGGCTGTAATGCAATATGATTGTGCCTTTGAATAGTCACAGCATGCACTCCAGCCCGGGCAACTTAATGAGATCCTTGCTTTTTAAAAAACAAACAAACAAACAAAAAAAAAAAAATATATATATATATATATAGATAGATAGATAGATAGAAATATTAGAAGAAACAAGTGTTCTATACCTCTATAAGCAGAGTGAGTCAGGAAAGAAACAAGACAGTCAAGAAGGACAGACATGCAGAAGAGATTATAAAGCCAAAATAATTATACAGACAGATCAAGGTCCAGCTCAGCTGAGGTTGGGGGAGCATGAGTAAAGCCTGAAAGAAGCACACTAAAGCTTGGAAAAACTCAGAGAAGAGATAGTGGAATAGGGAATACAGTCTTGGCCTGAGGGAGAAGACTCTCTAACCCGAAGCTCTAAGTTAGAAGGAAAATACTCACATCAGGGTGCAGTCTCTTAGCCCGCCGACCATAGCTATTGAACTTAGAAGGCTGCACAGACTGTCGAAGGGGGATGCTGTGGGGTTTGTATTCCTTGTCCTTTTCCTCATTATCAAATGGACGTGTGTTACACTGCTGGAGAAAGGTGAGGGATAGGGGTCAAGGTGTGGGGCTCCAGCAAGAACTCTTCTCTATTCCCACCTAATGACAACCAAAGTTGTGGTGTACACATGACCCATACCAACAGCCCTTGTTCAACTGGTCTTTATCACTGACACCAGCACACACTCTGGGAATTCTAAGTGCCTTTGTTTACAATCCCTCCTCCTTCTAACCACCTCCCCAACTAAATCAGACTCCACCCCTTCCCAGACCTCTCTAGCCCAACAGACTTCTCCCTTCTCTTAATTTTTGTATCAGTTCAAACCCTGTCTGGGTAGGCGTGGCGGCTCACGCCTATAATCTTAGTACTCTGGGAGGCCAAGGTTTGAGCTCAAGAGTTCAAAACCAGCCTGAGCAAGAGCAAGACCACATCTCTACTAAAAATAGAAAAACCAGCTAGTCATCATGGCATGCTCCTATAGTCCCAGCTACTTGGAATGCTGAGGCAGGATTCTTGAGCCCAGGTTGCAGTGAGCTACCATGATGCCACTGTACTCTACCTGCTACCCAGGGTGACAGCGAGAGACTCTCCTCAAAAAGAAAGAAAGAAACCAAAAAAACCCTACACATACAGACACACACAAAAAACCCTTGTCATATAACACAGAGTAGGCTGGCTTCCATGACCTTTGACCCTGAGCAGTGTAGGAAGAGACTAAACATCAATAAATAGGCAAGACTACAGTCTGGCTCCCAGGTCTCCATCTACTAAACTAATTCCATTAAAAGCATGTGGAAATCTGCGTCTGTGGGTAAAGCCTCAATACGCCCCAGCCTGGCATCCTTACCACAAGGTTGGCTCCAGATTGGTACATCTCATAGGGATAAACGATACGTTCATAGTGTGAGCGTAGCAGGGAGCCAATGTTTTTGCCTGGTGGGTAGTTGAGGCGCTGGGCTACTCGGGCCCACCGACGGTCCTTGCAAATGGCTTCATAACCACCTTCCTCCACCACAATCTGAAAGGACAAGCAGGAAGGAACATGGATGTACTGTGTATATGGTACATGAAGAAATAGGCCTACAGAAAGGGAAACAAGGACCACTCTAATCCTACACTTCATTGGGGGCTACCCCCTTTCCCAATCTCAAACTTCAACAAGAGATGCTAAGATGTTTTGATGACAGCTTGTGTGTTACCCATGCTGCCCCTCTTGTATTGCAGCCTAGAGATCCAATATCCAAACCAAGGGGGCCCCTACAGTGCCAAGGCTATTGGGGTGAGGTGGGAGTTGTTTGAGGAAAAACCTGTTCTTACTTTGCTGAGACTGTAGAGGTCCAAGATCCGCCGTTCTACATTGGGAATCTTTAAGGAGGAGCCCTGGATTTCCCAGAATTTGGCAATCTGGTCCAAGTAGTTCAGTTTCACTCTCGTCTGGGCCTGAAGAAGAAATGGCTCAAAGAGGCTGGCCAACCCTTCCCACTGACCACTGTCTTTTGGTTCAATCTTAGGGGAGCAGAGAGGAAACAGAGCAGCCCATGTATTCTACCTAGGGCTTCTCACAATGAACGGATCCCAGAGTCCAGGCAGTTCCTAGCCCCACCTCTCTCTCATCTTTGTCACCTTCTAGTCAATTAGAGAAGCCCAAGATTCCCAAAGAGAGTCACAACAGCCAAAGCTTTACATACATTCTCTCTTAATCTTCCTGACAGGGGGCTGTATGAGTATCATCATCTCTTGTACAAGAACAGGACACAGGTTCAAAGGAGTTAGGTCACATAAAAAGCATCCAAGATATCTAGATGCCTGATAAGTTTTAGCTTTCCCCTTGCTACTGAGTTGCTGTATAGCCTTGAGCAAATTATTTCTACTCACTGGACCCCCATTTTTAAATTATAGAAGGAACATAACTGTACAGTCCATTTACCCCAGAGGGGTGGACTTAATGAGGGGACCAGGGAAGACCCTCTGGAAATTTCAGAACTGTACCTAAGCTCTAAGGCATGTCTCAGAGAAGGAAGGCTGCAAAAGAGCACATGCACCTCCTAATGTACTACAAAACTTGTTCCATGGTGGCTGAAGGGCGAGAGTGTATGCTACAGGCACAGCGGCCTAAAGAACCAAGAGTTGGTGCACTGAAGGAGCAATGGCACCAGATCCTAGGAATAAGGTACATACCATGCTTCCCTGAAATCCCAGTGACCCAAGGAGGACTCACAAAGGTCCCAAGTCTATAACCTCCTCATTCTAGTCAGAGGGCCCAATTCTAGGGAGAAGTAGATAGGCATTATCATTCACTACATTGTCCTGATCTCATTAGGGGGAACTAGGACAGTTCTGTTTCACAATTGAGAAAAACTAAGTCTGTAGAAACAACCAACCTATGGCTCTTTACCTGTAACTTAAGAGGCCGGGAACACTACTCCTTCGACCTCAACCCCTTAGCTTTCTGAACTTGGCATCATCCCTATTCCTTCCCCTCATCAGCCAAGAGTCCTTTAAAAAACCTGTCCTGTCCCATGCTAGGTAACACCTTGCCCTAGCTGGCGCCCTATACCCCATAGACCTAGTCAGATCTATTTCTCCAAGGAACTTGCACCCTGCCTACAAGAAATGACTCTTGCCCTCACAACAGCCCCTAAACTCTAGAACAGTAGTTTTCATGGGGGGTGATTTCCCACCATGATTTTTGGTTGTCATAACTGGGAGAGGATCTAATAGGTAGAAGTCAGGGATGCTGGTAAACATTCTACCATGCACAAGACAGGTCTCTGACAATAAAAAATTATCTAGTCCAAAATGTTCATGGTGCCTAGATTAAGGAACTCAGGTCTAGAAGACAAATAAGCTTTTAGTTTATGTTTATTCAGATGGACCAACCCACCACTGCCACCACCACTACCACCCTGCCCCTGCTGGGACATCTAGTAAGGCATGTGGACACATAATAATGGGTGAGGGGGGTGGCAGCATATATTTTCCATGGGAAGTTCCAGGATCTTACCTGAACTGGCTTGAGGGCACCCACTCTCATTACCCGAGGGCATTCTCAAGCCCCTAGTGGAGAAT
Source organism: Perodicticus potto (assembly GCA_963574655.1). Lineage (NCBI taxonomy): Eukaryota > Metazoa > Chordata > Mammalia > Primates > Lorisidae > Perodicticus > Perodicticus potto. The sequence goes on along the minus strand of CAUYRH010115313.1, from coordinate 2,787 downwards.
CCTATCTGCCCATGCAAAGGGCTTATACTTCCTGTATAGAATAAAAGGGAAAGGGAAAAGCCTACCTGCTTGACCCTTTACCCAAATCTTTATTCATTCCAGCCTCCACACAGACCAGTTTTTGTTCCTGTACACTACCTCACCTTCCACTTTACCAAGAACCATGGAAGGAAGGTTAGAAGCCCAGGGCTGAGGAGGAACTGGATGTATGAAGTTACAGTCAGCTGGCCAAGGAAGAAAGGACCATATTTCCCTTTTGCTGACTCAGGTAGGGTAGATGGGTTGACAGGGGAGCTTCAGAAGAAGCAAAACATAAGGCGCCAGCCACGTACACCTGAGCTGGAGGGTTGGAATCCAGCCTGGACCCGCCAAACAACAATGACAGCTGCAACCAAAAAATGGCCAGGAGTTGTGGCAGGCGCCTGTAGTCCCAGCTACTTGGGAGGCAGAGGCAGGAGACTCGCTTGAGCCCAGGAATTGGAGGTTGCTGTGAGCTGTGATGCCACAGCACTCTATCCAGGGTGACAGCTTGAGGCTCTGTCTCAAAAATTAAATTAAATTAAATTAAAAAAAAAAAAAGAAAGCATGTCAGAATTCCATATGAAGGCTAGATTTCCAAGTTCCATTAAGGCACTGCTACAGTTTCCACTGTTCATCTGGAGAGGATGTAGATCTCAGTGGCAAGGCTCCTGAGAACCATCTGGTGTATGGGAATAGTGGGGCCCAGGTATGGGGGTCGGAAGGTCTTTTCTCCAGGTCTGGTCCTCACTGCCCTGTCCCTGTTGGCTGTGATTTGCTGCAGTGGGCTCCTTTGTATGGAGTCACCTCCTACAGCTGATGGAGACAAACGACCCACTGAAACGGGCCCTCCAAGACACCCTCCCTGAGGACATCCTCAGCCAGGAGTTCCATCCAGAGACGTGGAAACACTCGACCTATTCCGATGTCACTTTCCGCTCAGGTATGACTGTCCTGGGTAGCCCCTGTCCTCTTCTGGTGCCACAAAGGCTTGGGTACCTGAGTTCCAATCCTGAAGGCGTACCGATTGAGGATGTTGTACCCAAGGGTGAACTATTTATATGGCACTTGCTTGATATTTTGCTATATCCCCGTGTCACTTGCCGCTCTTGTTGGAAGATATAAAAGAGAGTCAAATAGGTGTTTTGTAGCATTTGGCTAAATTTTTCCATCTTTTCCTAAATTGGCTCTTTTTAGCTTATTTTAAAAAGGAAACATCCTCTCGCTACCATTAATAGAAAATCAGTTTAACTTTCTGTGAAGAGAAGGCAATCCTAAAAAGAAATGCTGTACAACCCGAGGCAGGGAATGACACTCTGTTATTATAGTAATTCTCCTGGACTGTGTTGGCTGAGAGCTGTGCAGTTTGAAAACTGGCTTTCTGTGTATTAAAAGAGAGATCAGCCCCATCCTGAGGCTGCCTCTTTGTTGTGATTACACAGAGAATCCAAGTGGGAATCTCTTTCTAGCTAAGGTCCGTAAATCACCTCAGCCATTCTGGGCCACCTGTTGGTGAGGGGGAGCCCTGGGCACTTCCCTCTGACTGTCAGGGGATGCAGGCAGGAGTGTGACCCTCTGGCCTCCCTCTGTCCCGAGAGGATGAAGGCTGTTTCCCACCCCAGAAGGATGCACCAGGCTGCCCTGTCTCCAGCTGTGGCCCCCATAACTGGCCTCTGCTGTGTGAGGGGTGCAGATGAACTGACCCTCTTTCCTTTTCCTAGCGACTGGCACCCTGGGGGCCAACCTGGAGAGGACCCTCCTCTTCTCTCCCGCCTCCTTCCTTCCTCGTTCTGCCACCGCCAACCTGACCATCCATGTTGTAGGTCGTGCCTTCAACCTCCTGGAGGTAAGAGGAGAGCCTTGCTGTAGTCGCCCCAGGATCTGTCCTGGTCTTGGGGCCAGAAATTATTCCATCCCTCATCTATCCATCCATGCCTTGTCCCCGTTGCTCTATTTCCAGTCCCTATATCCATCCACTCATCCGTTCTTCCACTATCTACCCATATACCCACCCGCCCATAGATACATCCACCCATCTATCCATCCATTCATGTTCCTCTATCCATCCCTCTTACCCATCCACCCATTTATCTATGCATTACCCTCCCATCTGTCCATCCATCCATCCATCCATCCATCCATCTATCCATCTATCCATCCATTCATGTTCCTCTATCCATCCCTCTTACCCATCCGCCCATTTTTCTATGCACCTACTCTCCCATCCATCCATCCATCCATCCATCTATCCATCCATACATACATTCATGTTCCTCTATCCATCTCTCTTACCCATCCACTCATTTATCTATGCACCTACCCTCCCATCTGTCCATCCATCCATCCATCCATATGCCCTCCCACCTATCTCTCCATCTACTCTCCTACCATCTCACCCCTCTGTTCTTCAGTGGCTGAGAGCCGTGACATCCGCTCATCCCTCACTCCTGTGATGTCCACTCATCCCCCCATCCATGTCCATCCACATCCATTCATCAACCCATCCTCTGATTCATCCATCCTCCATCCACCTACGCACCAGCCATTGCAAGGACACGCATCCCTTGGCTCAGCACCTGTGGCTCAACGGGCTAAGGTGCCAGCCACGTACACCTGAGCTGGTAGGTTTGACCCACCAAACAACAATGACGGCTGCAACCAAAAGATAGCTGGGTGCTGTGGCGGGCATCTGTAGTCCCAGCTACTTGGGAGGCGGAGGCAGGAGACTCGCTTGAGCCCAGGAATTGGAGGCTGCTGTGAGCTGTGATG
>CAUYRH010115310.1:0-13582 GCA_963574655.1 Perodicticus potto | reverse complement strand
ATGGGCCTGCACTCTTTTATCTCTTTTACGAATGAAAGCCACCAGCTGACGGACCAGTTCATTCTTCTCTTTCCTTGCTTTGTCCCGAATCTTTTTGTTTTCTTTTTCCATGGCTCGTTTTTCCCAGCGGTTTGAGGCTTGCCGTGTATCATACTCTTCCTTCCAAGAAAAATTCTTCTGAGTGCAGAAACTCTGCCAATACGCATAGAAAGGATGGACTACCTAAAGATAAAGAAAGCAGGTACAATTCTGAGCTTTTAAATTATTTTTTAGAAAGGAAGCGAACATTAGTGATATAAAATATCATCTAGACATCTTTTTTTACAGATGTAACATTCCTATGCAGAAGCAAGCACTTGTAAGGCTTCCCGGAATAAATCACTCTTCAAAATGAATTTAATCAGAAAAGAACAATAGCCTCACTGACTACTGCATGAGACAGTCAATAAATAAGGAAGCATAAAGAGAGCAGGGGCTAGGAGAGAGCTAAAAGCTCCTTCAAGAAGAGAGAGGGAGAGGAAGAGAGGCCATGGGATAGAATCAAGAACTAGGACCAATGTTTTTAAAATGGGGGAAAAGGCACAGTGATGCAATGTTAATTATAAAATCCAATGCATTTTTCTTTTACCGTATCATAGTCACTCTGGGAGTCTCCAAAAGTTGGAAAATCCTCAACATCCTCCTCTAACACAGATTCTAGTTCTTCCTTTGCAATCATTTCAAAAACATTACGATACACTGTATAGAAGCCCTATAAGATGGTAACAAAAACAAACACAAATTCTTAATATCGCTGTAGCCTAATCACAGAGTAAGATTTGAAAATGTAAAATAAAAAACCTTAATGTTGAAGAACTGTAGGATGAAGCTGTGTCACTGCGAACACATTTAAGATTCCATTTCAGGATTTCAGACATTGACACTTTAAACATGAAGGCAATGTATTTCCCATTATCAAAATGAACACTTCAATCTACTACCAGACAATTTTAACAATTCTTTGTATTTGAGTCTTACTTGATGCTCGGTAAGAAATTAATAGTGAGTTCATTTATCTTACCTTTTCATCATCTCCATAGCCAGAATAACAGGTTACAGTGAAATAGTGAAGCAAATCTAAGCTGTCATCTTGATATTCTCCATCAAGCCCACCTTTAAGTAGAGCCTCTCTATGATTATCATACCTAAAACAAAAAATAATTTAGCATCATCAGTGAAGGCTGAATACGTAAGAATTCAAAACGGCTCCTTATTCTGAAAGTACCAAAATATTACTGTATAATTCAATGCATCCAATCCATAACCAAAAAATTTTAAGGAAATATCAACATGAAAAGTCTTCATAATCTTTCACAGATCTGCTGATTAAAACTATGTCACAAATTATAATGCATTATACACCCTGTTCAATACTAGCCCATATGAACAGGGGAACTTAAAAATGACTCTCCCAAAAAAGTAGTTGCATTTCCATAGAAAAGAAGTATTACTAAAAAGGACAGTACTGAACTAAATTGGTCGATAGAATAATTATATATCTGTGATCTGGGAATTTACCAACATGCACTAGAATAAGCCTCTTCCTATGCGGATATAAATTAAATCTAGGAGGTTCACACACAATTACTACCTACACTATGTAATAACTCCATCAGAGTAGTCATTATCCCAGTTTTATGTCACAAGAAACTGAAGCCCAGTAATGTGAACTGACTGGTTGCCCATCATCATAAAGCTAATAAGCAGCTGGGCCTTGGGCGGCTCCTGCGGCTCATCGAGTAGGGCACCGGCCCCATATACTGAAGGTGGGGGGTTCAAACCCGGCCTCGGCTGAACTGCAAAACAGAAAAATAGCCAGGCGTTGTGGCTGGTGTCTGTAGTCCCAGCTACTTGGGAGGCTGAGGCAAGAGAATCGCCTAAGCCCAGGAGCTGGAGGTTGCTGTGAACTGTGTGACGCCACAGCACTCTACAGAGGGCGAAAGAGTGAGACTCTGTCTCTACAAAAAAAAAAGAACAAAAAAAAAAATTAGCAGCCGGGCCAGGGTTCAAAGGTGGGCCCCCTGCACTGCTAAGACCAGGGTCCTTCCTGCTATCTGGCCCTGCCTCTGGGTGACAGGACAGTTACCAGGCAAGAGCCTGAAACAGAAGACAAGGGAATCCTCGGGAGGAGAAGACAACCTAAAACACAAAGGATGCCAGACAAAAGGTCAGGGAAGACTTTCTAAGAGAAAGGCTAAAGCAATTCTAAGACCAGCTACCCAGATTCCTCAGGAACAAAAGAGCTCAGGATCCTCTGACTTTCTTATGAAAGACAATTTCATGAGAAGGTTTCCTGCAGCTTTTCTCCCAACAGCCATCTGTATTGCACATTATGTAACACACCAGACGACTTGCAGTACCTCTTCATAACTGCAGGATCTTGCATGATTACTTCAGGGCTTAAAACCTATTCCTTTTCAGCAAAAAGGTAATTGAGTATCTGAAAACTCAGAACTTCAAGTCCAGAAATTTTTCTTTGGTAATTATATTATATGATCAGATCATTATCAGTAAAAGCATGTGTCACAGATATATAAGCTTAACTCAATTTCTTCATATAAAATCGTTATATAGAACTATTACAATCTGGCTTGGCGCCCATAGTTCAGTAGTTAGGGCGTCGACCACATACACTGGGGCTGGCGGGTTCACATCCAGCCAGGGACTGCTAAACAGCAATGACAACTACAACAAAAAAATAGCTGGACATTGTGGCGGGCTCCTATTGTCCCAGCTACTTGGGAGGTTGTGGCAAGAGACTCGCTTAAGCCCAAGATTTGAGGTTGCTCTGAGCTGTGACACCACAGCACTCTACCAAGAGCAACGTAGTGAGACTCTGCCTCAGGAAAAAAAAAAAAGAAATAGTGTAATTTTCTTTTTTTTATTTTTTAAAGGCAGTGTCTCACTCTATTAACCTGGGTTGAGTGCCATGATGTCACAGCTGGGTCTCACTCTTGCTCAGACTGGTCTAGAACTCCTGAGCTCAAGCCATCCACCTGTCCTGGCCTCCCAGAGTGCTAGGATTACAAGCGTGAGCTCCTGTGCCTGGCCATCAATTCTTATATTAAAATACTGTATCTATTTTTAAGGACAAGAAAACATTTTTCCTATCTGATATTAGTAAATTTGTCACACATCAAAAGGACTTCACTTAATGAGATGTTACTTCAAATATCAAAATTAAAACTATGTAATACCACCAAACGCTGTTTCATCACCTATGAAATCAGACAGTTGGAATTATTATTAAGGTTCCTTTTGACTCAAATATTGCATTTTACATGACAAATAGGTGACAAATGCTTCATAACTACCAAAAACCATTTAACATATTAAATTAGAAAAAAACCTATACTGACAATTCCTCCCAATAACCTTAAACTTAAACTAGGATGGAAAGGACAGCGCAATGCTCACCATGCTCTTTCCTGAGGGTCACTCAACACATCATATGCTGCTTGGATTAATTTAAATTGTTCAGCTGCTTCTGCGGCGTTATCTAGATTTTTATCTGTCAAAAAAGACACAGAAATTTAGTCATCACAAAAATAGAGGAGAACCTATAATAAATGAGACCTCTTCCATCACAAGTGCCATGAATAGATGAGAAGCGTAGACGACAAAGAAAAGGAACCAGGGAAGGGCAGCGCCTGTGGCTCAGCGAGTAGGGTGCTGGCCCCATATACTGAAGGTGGCGGGTTCAAACCCAGCATCGGCAGAACTGCAAAACAGAAAAATAGCCAGGCGTTGTGGCGGGTGCCTGTAGTCCCAGCTACTGGGGAGGCTGAGGCAAGACAATCGCCTAAGCCCAGGAGTTCGAGGTTGCTATGAGCTGTGTGACGCCATGGCCCTCTACCAAGGGTGATGAAACGAGACTCTGTCTCTACAAAAAAAAAAAAAAAAAGGAACCAGGGAAAAGCAAAACGTCTCTGCATGGCAGTCAAATATCAGGATCTGTTATATGATCCACCTAATGAAAAATTCTGGCTGTTCTCTAAGCCTAAGTGTATCACTGAATGTTCAATCTGGATATCCACAAATGGAAAACTATAAGTAGTGTACATTTTATTTTTAGAAGAAGCAAAACAAATAAAATCAGTTATATTAACAGACTAATATGCGGTGCTAGATTATGTTTAATGTTCACATCGTCTTTATGTTTTTCTCACCAACGTGTATCAAAAGAAATCTCACAAAGTTTAAAAAACATACCCTAATTATTCTTTTCTTAGCAGTGCTTCCTTAACTGTGGAATTCAGAAAGTACCTTTGCTTCAAGGTGGTCGCCAGCCTTCAAGATTGCTCCAGTCATTCACACCCTTGTCAAGCCCCCCCAAGTCAGCAAGGTTAGTCTGTGTGACCAAGAGCAGCGGACAGAGGTAATGATATGTCACCTCTGAGATGAGGTTATAAAAGACCGCAGTTTCCATCTTGGGCTTTTCCTCTCTCTTGTATCACTCTGGGAGTAGCCTATGGAGAAACTCAGGCAGTAAACAGAGCCTTGGCCCACAGCCAGTAGGAAATTGATGCCTGCCAAAAACCACGTGAGTGGGGTGGGAAGCAGGTTCTCCCAGACAATGAGATACAAGCTTACCAGACATGCTGGGCCAAAACTACCCAGCCAAGCCATTCCCAGAGTCTGATCCTGAGAAAGCGTAGCAGTCTACCTAATGAATACATGCTTGCTATTTTTGTTGTCTGGAGCTCTGAGGTATTGGTAATTTGTTACATGGCAAGAGATAACATATTCAGAAAGTGAATATTTTGGTGGAGGCTGAGGCAAGAGAATCACATAAACCCAAGAGTTGGAGGTTGCTGTGAACTATCACACCCTAGCACTCTACTGAGGATGACGTAGTGAGACTGTCTAAAAAAAAGAAAGAAAAGAAAAAGAAGGTGAATATTCTGAACCTAGTATAGAACACAACAAAATCTTTTAACCTACGGCTCAATACCTGCCTTCTAAGAGAAGAAAATATGATGACAGAAATATATTCCTTACAAATAGTTTTGCAATCTTAGAACACGGCTCCCAAAGGCTTCCTGCTGCCTCTTCCCAGATGTCATGATGCTGATATTAAGTCTTTCAGGTGGCCTTCTGCTCAATAACTAACACTGACAATAACTTCCCAAGTGCAGAAATTTATCACAGCTGTTTATGCTAAGATGCTTTAACAGAAAAACTTTAGAAGATGTTACTTTATGGCTTGGTGCCCGTAGCTCAGTGAGTAGGGTGCCAGCCACATACACCAAAGGTGACGGGTTTGAGCCCAGCCTGGGCCTGCTAGACAATGACAACTGCAACCAAAAAAATGGCTGGGCCTCGTGGTAGTCGCCTATGGTCCCAGCTACTTGGGAGGCTGAGGCAAGAGAATCGCTTGAGCCCAAGATTTTTTGCTGTGAGCTGTGATGACATGGCACTCTACTAAGGGTGACATGGTGAGATGCTGTCTCAAAAAAAAAAAAGATATTACTTTAGAATCATCATCTCCTGGAATTAAAAGAAACCTTAAATTAATGGGGGGAAAAATTGCCATTTCTGTCGCCTAGTTGTATAAGAAAAGTAATCCAATGTGAACCTAACTCCTATTCCATGGTATAGGTCATCTGAAGGCAGCCAATGGGTCATCGTCTAGTTCACCTCTTCTCTGCACTAAACATTCCCATTTCTTATGGCACACTATAGTCCTCTACTTCTGACATGCTCGACAATAAGCACTGAAGAATCAAAGAACTATTCCTTACCTTCTTTTCTTCACATTTTTAAACACTCTAACTACACTAGCTGCTAAGCAGCATTCTATTAAGTTATACTGAATTAACAACTGACAAACATTCAATTTCATATGTATTACTGTATAATGGGTCACTTTATTAAACTCAAATACAGAACTGAATCTACTCTGTGGGAGACACTATAGGTTACATCATCTAATACCTCCTCCTCCTCATCCGCTATAGTGTCTCACACAAAGGCTGCATGTGCTAAGATCCTTGCTATGTAGCCTCCCTTGCGGCCAGGAATGGCCATGTGGCACAGCTGTAACTAATGTGATGAAAGCAGAATGTGTTGGTGTATTTCAATCTTCCCTCCTTTCTTATTGTCTTGCATGTGGATGTGATGACGGAAGTTGCACCAGCCACCTTGACACCATGAGGAAAAAAGTCAAGAGACTCGAAGTGACTTTAGACCTGACATTAATGAGGTCTTTCAGTAATGCCAACTGGCACCTACCTCCAAGACTTCTTGCAGTGAAAAAAATAAACTCTTAATTTATGTGAACCATTGTGGTTAGGCTTTCTGTTTATTTCCAGCTAATATTAGCAATTACATCTTGTTGTGTCCCTTTTGCAATTGGGTTTCCAGAGTACAGGACACATGATACTCTCTTACAATTATTTTAGATTTTGATCATCACATTATAATAGATACTACTACTTGCCTACCCAATATCTACTCTCCACTTCTTCCCAACACACCCCAATTTTACTCACAGTGGCAATGTACTCAAAGAAATTCATAGCCTTAGACTTTCTTGCATTTGGAGTTGTCCAAACCGTTTTAGCCAACCAGATGTAAATAAAAATCTACTAAGTGAAGGGTGGTACTTGTGGCTCAGCGAGTAGGGCACTGGCCCCATATACCTTAGCTGGAGGGTTCAAACCTGGCCTCAGCTGAACTGCAAAACGACAACAACAAAATAGTCGGGCATTGTGGTGGGCACCTGTAGTCCCAGCTATTCGGGAGGCTGAGGCAAGAGAATCACCTAAGCCCAGGAGTTGGAGGTTGCTGTGAGCTGTGTGACGCCACAGCACTCTACCGAGGGTGAAAAAGTAAGACTCTGTCTCTACAAAAAAAAAAAAATCTACTACGTGAAGCTTCCCAGAAAGGAAGTTGTTTTCCCGGCTCAGTGCCTGTTGCACAGTGGTTACAATGCCAGCCACATACACTGAAGGTGGCAGGTTCGAAGCTGGCCTGGGCCAGCTAAAACAACTGCAACAAAAAAAATAGCTGGACCTTGTGGTGGGCACCTGTAGTCCCCAGCTACTTGGGAGGCTGAGGCAAGAGAATCACTTGAGCCCAGGAGTTTGACGTTGCTGTGAGCTGTAATGCCACAGCACTCTACAAAATAAATAAATAAATAAAAAGACATTGTTTTCCTGACAAAGAAGGACGGGATTGGGTGGCACTCATAGTGTGCCCTTAACCCGTCTGCTGTGTCTTGCCCAAAGACAGGTATAGTGCTTACAGTTGGAGCCATTTCTCAATTATGAAGGTTAATCCTCAGTCTACTCTCCTCCTCTTTCAGAAACAACTGAACCCTGATTTTATGGCAGGCACCTGGACCTGAAATAAAGACTCCCATTTCTTAGCCTTCCTGGAAACTTATGTGTGACCACGTGACCAAACTCCACTCAGTAAAATCTGTAAAGGCCAGGCACAGCAGCATGCCTATAATCTGACACTTTGGGAAGCCAAAGTGGAAGGATCTTTTGAGGCCTGAATTTCAAAAGCAGGCTACAGGGAAACATAGTATGGGGAAACACAGCAAGACTCCATTTCTATAAAAATTTTCAAAAATTAAAAATTGAGTTGGACATGATGGCATGTGCCTGTAGTTCTAGCTACTCAGGAGGCTGAGGCAGGGGAATGGCTTGAGCCTGGAGTTTTAAGGCTGCAGTGAGCTATGAACATGCCACTATACTCCAACCTGGGTGAGACAGCAAGACCCCATCTCAAAAATAAAATGAAATAAAATAAAATCTGAATTCTATGGCAACTGCAAAACATCTTCCTTAAAAGGCAGCTAGTACTCAGTCTCTGCCCCTCCTTCGTTCTTTCCTCTTCCATTCTGCTAGGGCTACCAAGCAGCAGTTTTTCCCCACACTATGTTTCCCTGTAGCCTGGGAGTCTGCCTAATCCCCATCTCTAAAATAAAAATAGCAGCCATTGTGGGGGGTGACTGTAGTCCCAGCTACTCGGGAGGCTGAGGCAGAGAGTCACTGGAGCCCAAGGATTGGAGGCTGCTGCTTGAAGTTTCTCATTTCATCCAGATATGCAGGCAAGGCCTCCAGGAGCTCTCAAGGAGACTCTTTGCTATCAGTACTTCTGCATGAGCTCATTTGCTTACACTTGATGCAAGGACTCAAACCATATGGGCAGGATGATGGAGCAGATCTTTGGTGGCTTTATTAAGCAGCTATAGCTACCAGGCCACCTCTTATTACCTGACACTTCTTATTATATGAGAAAAACAGAACTATTTGGATTAGCCAGTCTTCTATCACATGCAGCTGCACACAATCCTGATACCCTTTTAAAGTGAAAGTCTAGCTACAAGGAGTCCTGAGTCCTTTGTCTACAACAAATCATTAAGAAATAGGTTCAAGGCTCGGCGCCTGTGGCTCAACGGGCTAAGGCACCAGCCACGTACACCTGAGCTGGTGGGTTCGAATCCAGCCCGACCCGCCAAACAACAGTGACGGCTGCAAACAAAAAATGGTCGGGCGTTGTGGCGGGTGCCTGTAGTCCCAGCTACTTAGGAGGCAGAGGCAAGAGACTCGCTTGAGCCCAGGAATTGGAGGTTGCTGTGAGCTGTGATGCCACTGCACTCTATCCAGGGTGACAGCTTGAGGCTCTGTCTCAAAAAAAAAAAAGAAAAAAAGAAATAGGTTCAAGTGGACAAGAACAAAACCCAGTGCCATGCTGGTGTTTCCTAACATTCGAGTCAATACTTAAGTACAAACACCTCAAGCAGAGCTTGAATTTACAGCAACAGCAGCAGTATCCTAAATAGCCTGTGCTTCTTTTTATGCTTCCTAGGCAAAAGGGAGAAACTTCAAGTTTCAAAACTTTTTGCCAGATATAAAAAGCAAACACAGTCCATTAAATGACCTGGAAGTAGTAAAAGCCAGCAAGTGAATCTTCCTGCATCAAACAAAAAAGGTGACTGTTGATGAGAAGGTTTTTCCTTTTATTTATTTTTGAGACACAGTCTCACTTTGTCACCCTTGGTAGACTGCCGAGGTGTCATAGCTCACAGCAGCCACCAACCCCCCTTTTTTTTAGAGAAGGGGTCTCACTCTTGCTCAGCTCGAACCTCTGAGCTCGGGAAAACCCACCCACCTCAGCCTCCCAGAGTGCTAGGATTCCAGGCGTGAGCCGCCGCGCCCAGCCTAGGTTTTTCCCTTTAATCAGTACTGTACCTTTTGGTCTTGCTCCTTCCCATTTTCTTCCCCCACCCCAAAGAACCTTAAAGAAAGCTAAAGCTTTTGAACACATAAAACCCATTAATATATCATCTGAAAATAAGGTATCATCTCTTGCGAGAGCTGCTTTCTAAAATAGCTTTTTTTAATCTGTCATACAGCTGATTTCAATTAAATGCACCTGATTACCTGACTATGCAACTGGACTGAGATCTAAAAGCTTGAGTACAATAAGTCAAAGAACAACTTAAAAAAAGGAAAGTCCACATTTGTTATTACCCAAATGCAAAGGCCCAGTTATTACACATCCAGTCTGTAGAGTTTAAAAGGTGTGCTCAAACTGTTCTTTGTGCTTTTCTCCCGACACGCTTAAGCATTCTCTGCTCCCTCCTAAGCCTTTCCACAGTTCCTTCTGGAAAATTTCAGACCGTGCCTTTTAAGCCCTAGCCTTAAGTAAAGCCAGGCTCCACAAAACACCACTTCCCTGCCGGCCTCATGGTTCCTCTTTCACTGTCCTCCTACAGCAGGTCTGCTGGTGGAGCTGGCGACCACTGAGTCCCTGATCCTTCCCTCACCCATGCATAAAAAGGACCAGTCCTACAAAATTCAGCCCTTTTAATCACACAACCTTCTTCCCATCCTCCTCACTGTATACCCATCTCCTAGCCATGCCCCAACTCACTGAAAATGTTGGCACCTGGCTGAGACTCCACCCCAGCACCTGAGTGACTTCAATGTTCCCTGATCTCCTGGCTTCCCTACCTTCAGTACTGCCCCTTCTAATCCATTCTCCCCACTATAGCCAGAGAAGTAGAAATACAAGTCTATCATTTCCTCTGTTGCCAGTTCCTCAGTGGCTCCCCAGTGCCCTCAGGTTATGATCCTACTGCAGTTTGTCCCAGCCTTCCAGACCTAGCCTGCTGAGATGGTCACATCCATCTCTTTCTCATGCTTTCTCCTATCCCTCTACCCATGTTCCTTGTAGTCCTGCTTTAAGTCTCAACCAGATGTCACTTCTTCAGGGACTCCTTTCCTGGTCACTTCTCTCCACCTATCCTACCCACATAAACTGAGTCCACGTCATTTACATGTGCTCATAAGTATCTTGTATCTGCCCTCATACAGCCCTTTTCTCACCAAACTGAAATTGGTGTTTCAGTTTTCCTTCCTACATCTCCCCACAGACTGCACGTGTCATCAGGGCAAGGACCATTTCTGCCTTGTTCACAAGCAAAGTGCTTAAGTAATAGTTATCTGAATGATGTCATAAAGATAAACTCTTAGAAGCATGCCCTTCACAAGTTGTGCTTTCACCAGGTAGGAGTGTTGACCCTCCTGGAAATCATTCTCAGTACCTCAATAAAAGAAATAGTAGATGCACAATTATAACATGTCAATTAAGAATAAAATGTTAAAAAAGGAAAAAGGAAATAACAGTAATTTCTTTCCTCTTTTTTTAATACTATGAAAAACAGAGAACCTTTCTATTTGAGGCAAACATTCTTTGGAACAAAGTTTAAACCCAGAAATATCTAAATTAATGCCTCATATATAGAATATCAAACTTTTGTTGAGTGACAGACTTAACAAATTATGAACTAGCAAAGAAAAACACATCAAAATTATGCATTGCCAGGCAGAGGATTGGTCCCTGAAATACATGTACACAGACAATTTCAAACCAAAAGATATTTAAGATGCTATAAATTATGATGATAATCAGAGAAGATATTTACATTCAGTTTCTAATGAGTTTAAAGTAGTTAACTATTATTATTACATATTTAATGCAATATTTGATACATAATATATAGTTATACAATGTATATACATAGTTACATATAACTGATATTATGTATTATTTGCATATTTTTTCCTTGCACTGATTTCTGGTTAATCACCAAATCCATAATTTCCTTGAGCTTTTCACCTCCCAATGATCCTAAGCAAGGCTTGGGCCCATGCCTGTCCACTGTGGACTCTTTTTGTTAACTTCTGTCTCCAGTCCTATTCAATCCCCTCAGTTCCTTTAACAGTACTCTCCAAAGAAAGCTTAATAAAAACCACAACTCTTCATCATTGGCAAAACAAACTTCACAGTCCTTAGCCTAACATTCAAAGATTAAAACACAATCACATTTCAGACTACTCTTCAAAAAATTATATATGCTTTTGGTAATATCATTTATTGTCTACCTCACCTTTCCCCAGCCAGAAAGTCAAGGAATTCCTAAGCTCCTTCTAGTTCCCCACTCAATTTCTTTTCTTCTTTTTTTTTTTGAGACAGAGCCGCAAGCTGTCACCCTGGATAGAGTGCCGTGGTATCCACAGCTCACAGCAACCTCTAATTCCTGGGCTCAAGAGAGTCTCTTGCCTCTGCCTCCCAAGTAGCTGGGACTACAGGCGCCCACCACAACGCCCGACCATTTTTTTGGTTGCAGCCGTCATTGTTGTTTGGTGGGTCTGGGCTGGATTCGAACCCGCCAGCTCAGGTGTACGTGGCTGGTGCCTTAGCCCGTTGAGCCACAGGCGCCAAACCAACCCCACTCAATTTCTAATGGTAATCACCTCCATTACTCTAAGAATATGCTTCCACACTATTTTTACACTATTTTGGATCTATTAATCTTGGCTACATCTTCTGATTTCCTACTTCGGTGAACATTTAGCTCCTTTGCTTCTGCCCTTTCAATATAATCACATTTTTTCCTGCCTCTGTTGGTAATTATTATAACTTTAATTAGCAGATGCATACATTTCTCTCTCTTGTTCCCTCAACCATATCCATTCCCTTCTGCTTTTGAGTCCCTACCCTGGCCTTCAGCTCTTCTCCCAGTCTGCATTTTTCAGATGTCCAATACTGTCCCCACCACTGTACGCCTCCCCATACTGTTGAGATTGTTTTTCTAAACTGCATTCTTCCAGGATTCAGTTGAAGCTCCTGAGCAAAGGGGAAGCCTCACGGTTCTCTATACACAGTGATAACTCCCCCGCACCGAATTCCCTGGACATTTATTAGTTGTTCTACTGGTCCAACTACCAATTACGTACGTTGTGCTATTTTGTTTACAGTTGTATTTTAACTTTTCATGTGTATAAAGGCATGTTTTCCTAACAAGGCTCTGAGGTCCCTGTGTTAGCACTTCAAAATCTACACACAGTTACAGTGTAGAGACTTGCATATATCAGACACTCTATAACTGAGTTTACTGATTCATGCTAGAGTGAAAGCCTCTTAAAAATCTCAAAAAGCTGAGTATCAACTACTGTCTGATTTTCCCAGTCTGTAAAATCAGATTTTCAGGCCTGGATTACAAGCAAATGAAACATCCTAAGAAAGAATACGTCTAAGCTTCATTAGGAAAGACAACTAAAACTGCATGAGCAGAATCATGTCCAAAGGAAAGCAAGCACAGGGCTGTTTCCCCAGCCTAACAGGAAATAAGACTTATCCCCACTTAAAGGACTTTTGGATGGCGCCTTTGCTTTAATTTCAGTAAGATAGGAGCCATAAATTAGGTGCAATTACGAAGTGAAGGGCAGCCGAGAAAAGCCCGGGGAAGCTGAGAGGCACCAGGTAGCACGGAAAGGGGATGTCCCAGGCAGAACTGAGCCGTGACCCGACTCCTCCCTCGGTGGCGCCTGCGGCAGGGTGGCAGGGACAGGTGAGCTCGCCGGGAGCGGGGACCGGCAGCGGGGTGCTGAGCTTGAGAGACGTCCGGGGCGGAGGGCTGCGCCCAGCGAAGAGTGGCAGCCGGGGCCGGGGCCGGGGCCGAGGCGGCGGCCGGCGGGTCGCGCGCGGCTCGGCCACCTCGCGGAGTCAGCGCGGGGACAGAGCTGAGAAAGGGCGTGGAGGGCCGGGCTCTTCTGAGGGGCCGCGACGGTTGCTAGTTACCCACCTGGGTGCCATTTCAGGGCCAGCTTCCGATAGGCCTTCTTGAGCTCCTCGTCGCTGGCGTCGCGCCGCACCCCCAGCGCCTCGTAGTGACACTTCATCTCCGGGCCGGGCAGGGGCCCGGAGTCCGGGCCAGGGCCCGGGCCGGGGCCCGCGCCCGGGCCAAAACGGCGGCGGCAGTGCTGGAGGTCCTCTCTCCCGGCGGGAGCCCGCCGCCCGCACCTGGCCAGCCAGCGAGCGCGGCGGCGGCGGCGACAGCGGCGCGGGGCAACCCATCTTTTTTATCTTTTTATTTTTATTTTTATTTATTTATTTATTTTTTTTAATTATTTTTTATTGAGTCATAACTGTGTACAATGATTCAAGCTTGGAGTACAGTGTGCGGGCTTCCCATACAATCGGAGATATTTTTATCCACCTGATTAATGTAACATTCATG
>CAUYRH010115308.1:0-20834 GCA_963574655.1 Perodicticus potto | reverse complement strand
TTTTTTGACTTCAGTTGCTTTAAATCCACATATATCTGAGAATAAGATTGCAACTCCTCTTTTCTTCTGAGTCCCTTAACTCTGAGTTTTAATTTGTCCTTTGATGTGAGGTGTGTTTCCTGCAGACAGCAAATAGATGGCTTGTATTTTTTAATCCAATCAGCCAATCTATGCCTCTTCAGTGGGGAATTCAAGCCATTGACGTTTATTGAGATAATTGATAAGTGTGATAGCATTCTATTCATCTTATTTTGTAAAAGATGTAAAAGATAGTTTTATCTTATGCATCATTGTGGAAACAAGGTTCTGTCCTATAATTTCTGGGTATTTACTTTGCTGAAGGTCCATTATGATGGTCAGAGTGTAGGACAGGTTGAAATATTTCCTGCAAAACTGGTCTTGTTGTGGCAAATTTCCTCAATGTTTGCATTTTCAATAAAAGATTTGATTTCTCCATCAATTTTAAAGCTTAGCTTGGCAGGGTATAGAATTCCAGGCTGGAAATTAGATGACCATTGTCTTCTAACTTGAAAAGTTTCATTAGAGAAGTCAGCGGTTACCCTGATAGGTTTTCCCCTGTAGGTCAGTTGGCGCTTCCTCCTGGCAGCTTTCAAGATCTTTTCTTTTATCTTGACTTTAGATAACTTCATCACAATATGCCTTGGAGAAGTTCTATTTGAGTTGAGGTGACCAGGGGACCGATATCTCTCTGAAAGGAGTATGTCAGAATCTTTGGTGATTTGAGAAATTTTCATTTATAATATTCTCTGGAATGGCATCTATCCTCTGGGGGCATTCTTCTTCCCCTTCCAGGGTACCTATAACTCATATGTTTGAACGCTTCATGGAGTCGCATAATTCTGTCAGTGAACGTTCTGCTTTCTCTCTCTTCTTTTTGGCCTCTCTAACTATCTGAGTTATCTCAAGAGCTTTATCCTCTACCTTTGAGATCCTTTCTTCTGCATGGTCTAATCTGTTGTTGATACTTTCTATTGCATCCTTAACTTCCCTAATTGACTGCTTCAGTTCCTTCAGCTCTGCTATATCCTTTCTATATTCTTTGTATCGTTCATCTCTTATTTGATTCTGTTTTTGAATTTCCTTTTGGTTATTATCCACTTTCTCAGCAATTTCTTTCATTGTTTTTTGATTGTTTTCTACTTTCTCCAAAATTTCTTTCATTGCTTTCTGATTGTTTTCCACTTTCTCAGGAATTTCCTTCATTGTTTTCATTATCTGTATTTTAAATTTCCCTTCTGTCATTTCTAACAATTCTTTATAGGGCAAATCTTCTGCAGTAGCTATCTCATGATCCCTAGAAGGGGTTACTCTGGCCTGGGACTTCGTGTTGCCAGGATTTTTCTGCTGATTCTTCTTCATGAGTGCTTGTATCTGTTTCCTTACCCTAATTTTCCTTTCACTTCTTCTTGCTCTGTAAGTTACTATACCACTGGCCTAAAGTATTAATGAGTCCTTTTGGTGTAAGACCAGAAGGCTGAACAGATTGAAGAGCAAGAAGGGAAAAAAGATTTAAAGAAGAGAGAGAAAGAGAGTGAGAGAGAGAGAGAGAGAAAGAAGAGGGAGTGAGTAGAAGGAAATATTGACAAAAGGAAGAAAGGCACTGAAAGGAAGAAAGAGGAGAAATATAGGTGTGTAGTTGGGTACTATGTCCCAACCTTAAGGCCCGCAACCTCCGGGGGTGCTGGGTTGGGTGATTCCCTTGAGGTCAACAGCTCTTTGCCAGCCAGCTCAGACACAATACCCGACCTCCACCAGGTAGAGAGAAAAGACAAAAATACTGTAAATCGAACTGAAATAAACAGTAAAAGACCCTTATGGGATAAAATTGGGGGGGGGGGACAAATAATAGGGACAGAAACACTAACAAAAATGAAATTCTAGTTGTTAAAGAAGGCAAAAATGGAAGATTGTATTTAATCTAGAATGGTGAAAAAAAAAAAGAAAAAAAAATGTCAAGGATAAATTTTGAAATAAAAAAAATAAAAAACAAAAACAAAAACAAAAACCCCCCAAACCAAGAAACCAGTGTATATAACTTGCTAAGTATTGACCGGGCAACAGGTGAACTTCTGAGGTATGAGATGTTAATCACAATGTTGATACAGATGTACGAGATGGGGGCTGGAGGCCTCTGCTGATTTCTCAGACCCTGTAGTCTTGGGAGCCCAAACGACTCCTCAGCCCACTCACAAGACACTCCAAGTCATAAACCTTGGCCAAGCAGAAACTTTCCAGGGAAAACACTTATCCCTGGGATCTCTCCTGGCGTGGCACCAAATCCAGTCTCCCTCTATGCCCCTGAGGGCCACAGCTGTTAATCTGCCAAACACTTGGATCTTCGCACTTGCCCAATGTCTCAATCTCTGCCTTTGGACAGCTCAGTCACTAGATTACTCCCCCAAGATCTCCCGGCCAATCCCAGCACGGCAACACGCAGGGGCAGCCCACAGCTGAACGATATTAGCTCCCCTCTGGCTCAGTGGCTCAGTCTGGGGCCCCAGACAACACCCAAAGTTATCCACACACACTGGCCCAAGATCTCCCAAGGCAGTTCAGTCAAGTGTCCAAGTCCAAAAAAAATCCAAAACAGCCCCCAGGTAAGACTTTTCCTGCTTGCAATCTCGCCGTTGCTGTGGTTTCAGCTGCAGGCAGCCTCTGACCAAACAAATGCACCCACCACTTGCCAGTTTTCCACCGCTTCTGTCCTGCTCTTGGGGGTCCAGAAATCTCTCGCTGACTTCCTGTATCACCAAAGGGAAGCCTCTGGGCTAAACCCACCGGCCGGAGATGCCTGGAGTCTTCTCTCCCCACTTGCACTGAGTTTGGCTACTCAGAAGCTGCTACTCAGCCACCATCTTCAATCAGGTCTGAACACCAAGATGCATTTCATTGCTTTTGTTTAACGTGGAATGTTGAATATTATTTAGCTTGCCAAATCACATCATCTGGGCAGGGGGTCTCTGGTGCGCGATCAGGCAGGCAGCCGCACGCTTGGTCCTGCATGCTGAGAAGCTGGGGCTGTGTGGACTGGGGCTTTTCTTTTATAGTTATGCGTGTAGCTTAACGGTGGAGGAACACAAGAAGAATGGTACCTTCTGGCCCTGGCCAAGCACCATTTCTTTGTTCAAAAGAATCTTTGTGATGGATTTGTACCTTCTTGAAGTAATTTCAGCAGCATTCCCTGATGGAGCTTACTTTCTTAATATAATCATAGACACCTTAAGGTGTTTCTACAGCCCAGGAAAGGGCTGTCCATCTGTCCATTTCTGACTGTCCTAAGAGGTGCATCGGGGCAGGATGTGGGTCTATAACCCAAGCCACCCTCCTTTCATTAACTCTCTGTTATGTTTCCTCTTCCCATTAATTTTGTCTATACTTTAATAAAAGCAGATTTAGATATTCAACAAGAATGACTAATATACTGGGTAGTGTTTTTCCAAGATTGTAAAAAACATTTTATTTTCAGTTTGTTAGGTAAACATTTGCAGAGCAGTGAAATTATCTGCCACTCATGATGTCAGACTTTTGGGAGGTCCGTGGCCGCAGTCTCATTTTCAAGTTACAGTCAGACGCTGATGAAATCACCATGGGTGTTGCAAAAGACACCCTTACAGAAATTTGAAGTTAAATTAAGCTGCTTGGTATATTCTTTTAAATATCTATTCCCATGTGTTGCTCATGAAATGTAATTAGCATAGGTGTTTTGTCATTCTGTAAGTATTGTCAATGGCTTTTGTAAGTATGCATTTTCTTCATAATTACTCCATGTAACCGAATGCCAACCACGTACATGTTCATCTTTAATCATCTGTGGCTCTGCCGAAGACTTAATTACAAAGGTAAAGGAGGGATCCTTTCAGCTAGCTCTGTAATCCCTCACAAGGCATGTTCATTGGGGGATATTTAGAATTTCAAGTTGTTTATCTCAGTTCTCATTTGCTTCAATGTATATTGGATTCTTTTATTCATTCTGCCTTTATTGAGTGATGTCTATATGTCAGGAATTATTCTAGGTTCTAAAGACAGTCCGAAGAGTCAGAAAACAGCTTACTCAACTTTTTCTGGTCCAAATCCAATTAACCAATACCCTTAATTTGGAGCAACTCAAGGTGAACCCTGCATTAGTACGTAAAGGGGAATTAGCAAACGATTTTATAAGTTTATTACTCTAAAACTTCTATGTAGCACCATGCACCAGCAACTTCATGTAATAGTGGGTGATAATTCTTGGAAATTTATTTAAAAAAATTTTTTTTTTGAGACAGAGCCTCAAGCTATTACCCTGGATAGAGTGCCATGGCATCACAGCTCACAGCAACCTCCAATTCCTGGGCTCAAGCGAGTCTCCTGCCTCCGCCTCCCAAGTAGCTGGGACTACAGGCGCCCGCCACAACACCTGGCCATTTTTTGGTTGCAGGGGTCATTGTTTTTTGGCGGGCCCGGCTGTATTCAAACCCGCCAGCTCAGGTGTACGTGGCTGGCGCCTTAGCCCATTGAGCCACAGGCGCCGAGCCCACAATCTATTTTTCATAATTAGAAAGCAGTAAGAGATGGGCAGCGCCTGTGGCTCAGTGAGTAGGGTGTTGGCCCCATATACCAAGGGTGGGGCAGGTTCGAACCTGGCACCGGCCAAACTGCAACAAAAAAATAGCCAGGCATTGTGGCAGGCGCCCGTAGTCCTGGCTACTCAGGAGACTGAAGCAAGAGAATCGCCTAAGCCCAACAGCTGGAGGTTGCTGTGAGGTGTGACACCATGGCACTCTACCGAGGGCAACAAAGGAAGACTCTCTCTAAATAAAAAAAAGAAAGCAGTAGAAGCATTAAGTATCTTCTATTATACAAGCCTATGTATCGTATACGTCTATTCATTTTGACACAGTGCAGATCATAATTTAATCACCCATCTGTCTATGAAGGTTGAATTTAAAACTACAGTAGATGACAATGCTGGTAAATACAACAAATAACTAAAATCTTAATGTGTTGTCTATAAATGTAAGAACCATCTTTCCAAGGAAAGCCTTCTACATGAAAAGCAGCAAAAAATGAATAAGCAAATACAGCTACACAGCAGCACATACACACATACACATCAATAGTAGAATGAACATACTATAGGTCCTAATGAAGGAACTCAGGAGAAAAGCCATTATCCTGAAATAAAAATCTATTAATGATTTAGTTGCAGTTGTGTGACACCCTCACTTATTCCCTCGTAAACTACATTACTACAGACTAGAATGAGGCGCTAGAAATACCCTGCTTACTTCGGAGATATATATTAAATCCTCTAGTTTGAGCTGGAACTCTTAAGTAAATTTAACCAAAGGATAATTATAAATAATTAAGATCTCATAGTATTGCTTCACTCAGCACATAACCATTTGGTATCCACTACATTCATAGACACTGCATTAGGTATAGGAATAAAAGATGCATAAGTTCATAAAAGCTAATTTAAGTCATAAGTATAAATGTGTAATGAAACATTAATGAAAACAATATTCCTGGCAGAAGCTCACATTGTTCATTATGTATGAGAAAGTTAGAGTATGAAGTTGGAAAGAAGGAAGGGCCTTAAATACCAAGCTTTGTTAAAAGAGAATATTGAAGTTTCAAAATTGGGGTTGTGGGGGGTAGAGTGGACACCTTCCAGCGCATCAGGAAAACCGGAAGTAGGTAAGATTGAACACATACCAACAGGTAGGGAAAAAAAGACAGAATTCAAAGCTGGAATGTGGTAAGTTGGATTCTGACTTTCATTTTTCTATACAGTTCCTCCTTGACCATATCCAATCATTCCTAACAATTCCTAAGCTTTTTAGGGAGATGGCTCTTACACAGAAGGAAAGTTTTTCTATTCACTGATGGTAAATTCCTGCTTGACAAAATCTACAATTAGAATTGCTCATTTGTTGTTCTAACAGGAAGCAGTTAATAAGAAAATAAATTGCTAGGGCAGCGCCTGTGGCTCAAAGGAGTAGGGCACTGGCCCCATATGCCGTAGGTGGTGGGTTCAAACCCAGCCCCGGCCAAAAACTACAAAAAAAAGAGGTTCAGTGCCTGTGGCTTAAGTAGATAAGGCGCCGGCCACATACACCTGAGCTGGGCCTGCCAAACAACAATGTCGGCTGCAACCAATAAATGGCCGGGCGTTATGGCAGGCGCCTATAGTTCCAGCTACTTGGGAGGCGGAGGCAGGAGGATCGCTTGAGCATTTTCTGAGACAAAAAAGACAGGTCTACACTATATAAATGTATCCTAACCAAATGTTCTCTGCAGCTGCTTCTAAAACCTACAGATTCTAACTTCAAGATTGTTCCTTCCGGTGACACCTATAGCTCAAGAGGCTAAGGTGCCAGCCACATACACCAGAGCTGGTGGGTTCGAATCTGGCCTGGGCCTGCCAAACAACAATAACAACTACAACCTAAAAACATCCAGGCATTGTGGCGGGTGCCTGTAGTCCCAGCTACTTGGCAGGCTGAGGCAAGAGAATCGCTTAAGCCCAGGAGTTGGAGGTTGCTGTGAGCTGTGACGCCACAGTACTCTACCAAGGGTGACAGCTTGAGGCTCTGTCTCAAAAAAAAAGATTGTTCCTTCAGCCTGTGGCATCGCAGGGGAAGAAAATAAAGATATATTCATACGGATAGATAGGTGGTTATAAGGCAGATACTGCTTTAACTTAAGTCTTGTTTTCTTTTTTTCTTCCTTTTTTTTTTTTTTTTTTTTTGCCACAGAAAGTATATGGTCAAGAAATTATTCCTGAATATCTAGATTCTAACTGTCCCAGACAGGACCTCTTTATTCAGTCAGACACAGGTGGCTGCCTCTCAATAGCTGAGGTGGGTAAAAAATGGATAAGGCTGGGCGGCACCTGTGGTTCAGTGAGTAGGGCGCTGGCCCCATATACTAAGGGTGGCAGATTCAAACCCGGGCCCGGGCCAAACTGCAACAAAAAAATAGCTGGGCATCGTGGTGGGCGCCTGTAGTGCCAGCTACTTGGGAGGCTGAGGCAAGAGAATCACCTAAGCCCAGGAGTTGGAAGTTGCTGTGAGCTGTGTGTCGCCACAGCACTCTACCGCAGCGACAAAGTAAGACTCTATCTCCACCAAAAAAAAAAAAAAAAGTCTTATCATAATCCAAGATTAAAAATAGTCATAAATGTATAGAATCTTTCTTGAATGCTTCTATACTTAATTTTTCAGTGTTGTATCTTTAATTCAACTGGAATTTGTATTACATACAAACAGATGATTCTATTCTTTCCCTATGGATTTGATGTGCCTAATTTTACATATGCCAATATAAAATGGGTGCCTCCTAAATCTCTATTCTTTTCCATTCATATTATCCCTAATCCTGTACAAACTGGATTAATATTATCCCTAATCCTGTACAAACTGGATTAGCATTACCCCTAATCCTGTACTGCTACAATGTGACTGTACAATCTGCCTGAATACATAAAAAAGTATACTACCTGTCTTATTACTGTCCCTTCAAATTCGTCTTGACTTCTTCCACATTTACTTTCCCCAACAAGCTTTAGAATTAACTTTAAGGGTCGGCACAGTGGTTATGGCACCAGCTACATACACCGAGGCTGGCTGGCTCAAATCCAGCCCAGACCAGCTAAGCAACAATGACAACTACAACAAAAAAATAGCCGGGCGTTGTGGTGGGTGCCTGTAGTCCCGACTACTCGGAAGGCTGAGGCAAGATAATCTAATCACTTAAGCCCAAGAGTTTGAGGTTGCTGTGAGCTGTGACGTCACAGCACTCTACCCAGGGTGACAGCTTGAAACTCTCTCTCAAGAAAAAAAAAACAAATACGTAAGAATTAACTTTAAATTTCCTATGAAAAACAGATTCCTTATGGATTTCTCTGAGTTTACAAATTAACTAGGTGGTTAATAGATGCTCTCAATTTACATACTATTGTACTATTTTTAATTTTACAAGAAATGTATATTTTAAACCCTCTCCAATAAAACTAGTTTTTAGCTTACAATTACATCAAAGTAAGTATTACATGTTTCTGGGAAGATAGAGGGGACATACTTTTCGCTATTCCTGTCACTAACTACAAATCATGGACATTGTATATAAAACAAATATAAAAAGAGAGAAAGTGGTAGACTGCCTAGGGACTTTGGGACCCAAGAAACATAAAGGTGAGTCCCCTGGGTTTTCTTTTAGCTTCAGATCTGGAGCTGAAGAATCCAGAATTCTAATAGATGCTGACATTAAAAGCTCCAGCAGCCATGATTGTATTAATGTACGCAGATATGATTTAATTAAAAAACATAAAAATAGGTTTCTTATCCCCTCAATGAATTCCCAATAATTAAAAAAAAACATAAAAATAAAAAACTTAAAATAAAAATAAATAAAAGCTCCAACAGGCCAGCTGGTGGCTCATGCCTATAATCCTAGCACTCTAGAAGGCTGGGGCGGGTGGAATGCCTGAGCTTGTGAGTTCAAGACCAGCCTAAACCAGGGTGAGACCTCTAAAAAAATAGCCGGACATTGTGGCAGGCACCTGTAGTCCCAGCTACTTGGGAGGCTGAGGCAAGGAACTTGCTTAAGCCCAAGCCCAAGAGTTTGAGGTTGCTGTGAGCTGTGACGCTACAGCACTCTACCAAGGGCAACAAAGTAAAACTCTGTCTCAAAAAGAAAAAAAAGGGCAACACCCTTGGTTCAGTGAGTAGGGCGCCAACCCCATACCAAGGGTGGCTGGTTCGATCCCAGCCCCGGCCAAACTGCAACAAAAAATAGCTAGGTGTTGTGTCAGACACCTGTAGTCCCAGCTACTTGGGAGGCTGAGGCAAGAAAATGGCCTAAGCCCAGGAGCCGAAGGTTGCTGTGAGCGGTGAAGCCACAGCACTCTACCAAGGGCAACAAAGTAAGACTCTGTCTCAAAAAAAAAAAGAAAAGGGGGCTCGGCGCCTGTGGCTCAGCAGACTAAGGTGCCAGCCATGTACACCTGAGCTGGCGGGTTCGAATCCAACACGGACCTGCCAAACAACAATGACGGCTGCAACCAAAAAATGGCTGGGCATTGTGGCGAGCGCCTGCAGTCTCAGCTACTTGGGAGGCAGAGGCAAGAGACTCGCTTGAGCCCAGGAATTGGAGGTTGCTGTGAGCTGTGATGCCACAGTACTCTATCCAGGGTGACAGCTTGAGGCTCTGTCTCAAAAAAGAAAAGAAAAAAAGGGGGGCGCTGCAACAAAAGTTTTCTCTCTCTAGCCAAAGAACCAGAAAAGGGGGCGCTCATAAAAAACAGAAAACTTTTACTCACTAACTAGTCTACTCCAACTAAAGGGCACAGAAAGAAACTATGGCCACATGCTCACTAGCAAAGGCAAAATGGGAAATCGAGGTTTCTACTCTCACAAGACTATAAGGTGGCGCTCAGCTTGGTAGTACTGAAAAGGCAAAGTAGGGTACCTAGACTTCCACTCCTAGACTTCCACTCCCATCTAGCAGCAAAAGTAAGCACTCCCCATCAGGGCTGTGCCACACAGGAGGCCTAGTGAAACATTAGAACTTTCACCATAGCCCAGCAATAATGAACTACTTTCCCCCTCCCCATAGTCAGTGAAGACCCAGGACTTCCTCTCACACCCAACATTAACAAAGAATACCTTCCCCCCTTGACACGGCAGTGTCAGAGAAATTCAGTTAAATTAGATTAAACAAGATCCAGAGTCTCACAACATAATCCAAAAAAAATTTATATATCCATCCAAACCCCCCCAAACCATATCAAGAGCCAAGATCTCAAAAACAATCAAAAGATGTCAATACAAAGTAAACGAAGATGTTAGAATTATCTGACAAAGTCTTTAAAGCAGCCATCATAAAAATGCTTCTGCTACCATATGAAAATATGTTAAAATACAACTTGTCAAAATCTGTGGAACAGAACTGAAGCAGTGCTGAGAGAACATTATAGCACCAAATACATATTATTAGAAAAGAAGAACACTCTGGGCACAATAGCTCACGCCTGTATACAATCCTAGTACTCTGGGAGGCCTCAGCTCAGGAGTTTGAGACAAGCCTGATCAAGAGTGAGACCCCGTCTCTACTAAAATAGAAAAACTAGCTAGGCACTGTATCAGGCACCTGTAGTCACATCTAGTTGGGAGGCTGAGTCAAGAGACTCTCTTGAGCCAGGAGTTTGAGGTTGCTGGGAGCTGTGATGCCATGGTCCTCTACCAGGGCAACAGAGTGAGGCTCTGTTTCAATAACAAAAAGAAGGAAGAAGGAAAAAGAGAGGAGGTAGTTGTGAGGAGGAGAAAGGAGGGGGGTAAAAGGAGGGAGGAGGAGGAGAAGAAAAAGAAAAAGAAAATGAATTACCTAAGCTTCCACCTCAAAAATCTAGAAAGCGAGCAGAAGAAACCCAAATAGTAGAAGGCATAAAATGATAAAGGTAAAAGAAGACATCGAGGTAAATAAAAACATTAACACATTGGGCAGCCCCTGTAGCTCAGTGAGTAAGGCACCCACCCCACATACAGAGGGTGGCAGGTTCAAACCCGGCCCTGGCCAAACTGTAACAAAAAATAGCCGGGTGTTGTGGTGGGTGACAGTAGTGCCAGCTACTTGGGAGGTTGAGACAACAGAATCACCTACGCCCAAGAGCTGGAGGTTGCTGTGAGCTGTGACGCCAAAGCACTCTACTAAGAGTGCAAAGTGAGACTCTGTCTTTAAATAAATAAATAAATAAATAAAACCATTGGGCGGTGCCTATGGCTCATTGAGTAGGGCGCTGGCCCAATATACCGAAGGTGGCGGGTTCAAACCCGGCCTTGGCCGAACTGCAAAACAGAAAAATAGCCGGGTGTTGTGGCAGGTGCCTGTAGTCCCAGCTACTTGGGAGGCTGAGGCAAGAGAATAGCCCAAGCCCAGGAGTTGGAGGTTGCTGTGAGCTGTGATGCTACAGCTCTCTACCAAGGGTGACATAGTGAGACACTGCCTCAAAAAGGAAAAAAACGAATAGAATAGGGGCTTGGCACTTACAGCTCAGTGGCTAGGGCGCCAGCCACATGCACCAGGGCTGGTGGGTTCGAACCCACCAGCTGGGCATGTGGGTGCCTATAGTCCCAGCTACTGAGAGGCTGGGGCAAGAAAATCACTTAAGCCCAAGAGTTTGAGGTTGCAGTTAACTATGATGTTACAGCACTCTACCAAGGGTGACAAAGTGAGACTGTCTCCAAAAAAAAAAAAAAAAAAAGGATAAAACAGGTGAATCACTACAGAATCTACAGACATCAAAAAGACAAACAAGATAACCTAGCATTGTGGTGGCACCTGTAGTCTCAGCTATTTGGGAAGCTGAGGCAAGAGGATCAGGGATCACTTGAGTCCAGGAGTTTGAGGTTGCTGTGAGTTATGAAGCCACGACACTCTACCTAGGGCAGCAGTTCTCAACCTGTGGGTTGCGACCCCTTTGTAACAATGAAAATCAGATATTTACATTATGCATATCAGATATTTACATTATGATTCATAATAGTAGCAAAATTAGTTATGAAGTAGCAATGAAAATAATTTTATGGTTGGGGTCACCACAACATGAGCAACTGTATTAAAGGGTCACAGCATTAGGAAGGTTAAGAACCACTGATCTAGGGTGACTGAATGACACACTATCTCAAAAGAAATGGCTCAGCGGCTATAGCTCAAGCAGCTAGGACGCCAGCCACAAACACCGGAGGTAGCAGGTTCGAGCCCAGCCAGGGCCTGCCAAACAGCAATGACAACTACAGCCAAAAAATAGCTGGGAATTGTGGCGGGCACCTATAATCCCAGCTACTCGGGAGGCTGAGGCAGGAGAATCGCTTAAGCCCAAAGAGTTAGAGGTTGCTGTCAGCTGTGACACCATGGCACTCTACCAAGGCCAACATAGTGAGGCTCTGTCTCAAAAAAAAAAAAAAAGACGTTTAAGGAATGCTGACTCTTAACTTGTAATTCCAGCTACATGGAAGGCTGAGGTGGGAGGACTGCTCGAACCCAGATCAACGCTGCAGTCAGTTAACAACGATTTGTGCCACTATACTCTAGGTTGGACAAGGGTTAAAAACCCCCATCTCAAAAAAAAATAAATAAATAAACAAGGAATACTATGAACAACTCCAGACACAAAAATTGGACAACTTAGACAAAACAGACCACTTCCTCAAAAATTACAAGCTACCACAACTCACTCAATATGAAGTAATGTGAACAGCCCTGTAACAATTAAGGAAATTGAATTCACAATTTAAAAACTCCCCAAAAATTGATGTCTAGGTACTGAAGTCTCCCAAATGTTTAAAGAATTTTAAAAATTCTGCATAATCTTTTCCAGAACATAAAGAGGGAACACATTCCATTTCATTTATGAAGTCAGTGCTATGTTACTCTGATATCAAAATCAGACACAGTACCAAAAAAGGGAAACTACAGACTAACAGCCCTCAGAAATACAGATGTAAATATCCTTAACAAAATATTACTAAATGAAATTAAGCAAAAAGATAAAAGTATTCCAGGAAGGTAGAGCTGGTTCAAGACTAAAACATCAATATAAATGTATATAAATGTAAAACACTATTATTAACAGGCTAAGGAAGAAAAATACATGATCATATCAATTGACACAAGAAGGCTCCCAAAAAAATTCAACAACCATTCATGATAAAAATCTCCTATAACCAGGATAGAGAAGTTCCTCAACTTGACATCAAGTATACCTAAAACCCTCCAGCTAATATTATATCTAATAGTGACAAACTGAATGTTTTCCCCACCAAACCAGGAAAAGGGCAAGGATATTCACTCTCATTCAACCAAATATGTTCAGCAAGGTTACATAAAATAAGATAAATATTCAAAAACCAATTATATTTCAATATATTAGGAAAGAACACAATAGCATAAATAAAAATACAAAACCATTTTCAATTGCTCAAAACAAGTGAAATACTTAAGTGTAAATCTAGCAAAACCTGTACAGTATCTACATGGTGAAAGCTATAATCTGGGGGTGGTACCTGTGGCTCAAAGGAGTAGAGCACTGACCCCATATATCCGAGGTGGTGGGTTCAAACCCGGCCTTGGCCAAAAACTGGGGGAAAAAAAAAAAAAAGCTACAATCTGGGCTGGAAGCTGTAATTATAGCACTCTGGGAGGACCCCTTGAGGTTAGGAGTTCGGAAACGAGCCCGAGCAAAGCAAGACCCCCCATCTCTACTAAAAACAGAAAAATTAGCTCAGAGTGGTGGCATACAGAGGTAGTCCCAGCTATTCTGGAGCCTAAGGTGGGAGGACTGCTTGAGCACAGGAGTTTGAGGTTGCTGAGAGCTAAGATAAGACCGTTACTCTATCGTGGGCGACAGAGTAAGAAAACAAAAACAAGCTATATAATTTGATGAAAAATATCAAAGAAGAGGGCGGCGCCTGTGGCTCAAAGGAGTAGAATACCAGAGGTGGAGGGTTCAAACCCAGCCCCGGCCAGAAACTACAAAAAAAAAAAATCAAAGAAGATATAAACAAATGGAACAATATACCATGTTCATAGACTGCAAGACTCAGCATAGTCAACTTTTCCAAAACTCATATGAAGGACTGACATAACATAGCACAACTCCAGCAAGATTTTTTATAGGTATAAGCAAAATTGCTCTCTATTTTTTAATTTATTTTTTCTTTTTATTTACTTGCTTTTGTTGTTGTTGTTGAGACAGAGTCCCACACTATGCCTTGAGCAGAGTACAGTGACATCATAGCTCACTGCAACCTCAGACTCGGGCTGTGGGCATACTTCTGCCTCAGTCTCTGGAGGCAGCTGGGATTACAGGCACTTGCCACAGTGCCCAGCTGGGTTTTTCATTGTTTTTTTTTTTTTTTTGAGACAGAGCCTCAAGCTGTTGCCCTGTGTAGAGTGTTGTGGCATCACAGCTCACAGCAACCTCCAACTCCTGGGCTCAAGTGATTCTCCTGCCTCTGCTTCCCAAGTAGCTGGGACTACAGGCTGGCCACCACAACGCCCGGCTATTTTTTGGTTGCAGCTGTCATTATTGTTTGGTTGGCCCGCCTGGATTTGAACCTGCCAGCTCAGGTGTATATGGCTGGTGCCTTAGCCACTTGAGCCACAGGCGCCGAGCTGGTTTTCATTTTTTTTTCATGAGTCGGGGTCTCTGTCTCGTTCAGGCAAGTCTCGAAGCAATTCTCCCTCCTCAGCCTTCCACAGTGCTGGGATTACAGGCGTGAGCCACCCTGCCTGGCTATTTTTCTTTTTTTGAGACAGAATCTCACTCTATTGCCCAGGCTATATATAGTGTCATGGTGTCATAGCTCACAACAACTTCAAATTCCTGGACTTAAGCAATCCTCCTACCTCAGCCTCCCAAGTAACTGGGCTACAGACATCGGTCACAACGCCTGGCTAATTTTTCTATTTTTAGTAGAGACAGAGTCTCCCTCTTGCTCAGGTTGGTCTCAAACTCCTGAACTCAAGGGATCCTCCCACCTTGTCCTCCCAGACATGCTAGGATTACAGGCATGAGCCACTACACCTGGCCAGGCTTCTTTAAAATTTTTAAAGAAAGAACTGCAATAGTTAAAACAATTCTGAAAACATCGTGAGAAGACTCAATCTAATCAATTTCAAGACTTTTTATGTATCTATAGTAATCACGACTGTCTCATAGTAGCAAAAATACAGACACATGGATCCGTGGAATAGATAACCCATACAAATATACCCAACCCATTTTTAACTAAAGCAAAAGCAATAAAGGAAAGACAGCCTTTCCAACAATTGATGCTGGAAGAACTGAACATTCATAGGGAAAAAAACCCTTAAATTTCACATCTTAGGTGGCACCCATAGCTCAGTGGATAGGGTGTTGACCCCATGCACCAGGACTGGTGGGTTCAAACCCAGCCCCAGACTGCTAAAAAAAAAAAAAAAATAGCTGGGCATTATGGCAGGCACCAGTAGTCCCAGCTACTTGCAAGGCTGAAGCAAGAGAATCACTTAAGCCCAGGAGTTTGAGGTTGCTATGAGCTGTGATGCCAGGGCACTCTACTAAGGACACAGTGAGACTCTGCCTCAAAAAAAAAAAAAAATTCACATCTTATACAAAAATTAATTCAAAATGCATCAAATCCTATTAAATGTAGGAGTTGAAAATACAAAACTGTCAGAATAAAAGATGGGAAAAATGCTTCATGACATTTGATTTGATGATTTCTTGGCTAAGACACTTAAAAGTACAGGCAACAACAACAACAAAGATAAACTAGATAAACAAGACTTAAAATTTTAATATAGCAAAGGACATTATCAGTCAAGTGGAAAGACAATCCACAGCATGGGAAAATAATCATACAAGATCTGCAAATCTCCTAAGAGATTAACAGCCAACATATATTATTTTTTAAAACTCCTATATCTCAACAAAAACCAACCCAATTCAAAAATGGGCAGGGGTTTAAATTCTCCCAAAAAAAGATATATAAATGGACAATAAACAAATGAAACAATGCTCAACATCACTAGTCACTAGGGATATGCAAATCAATACCATAAGCTGATACCACTTCACATCCCTCAGGATGGCTTTATTATCAAACAACAACAACCACCACCTGTACACACAAAGAAAATAACAGATGCTGGCAAGAATGCAAAGAAATGGAGAACTGGTGCATTGCCACCTAGAATGTACAATGTGAAGACATTATGGGAAAAATATTGCAGTTCCTCTACAAATTAAACATAATTACCATATGATTCAGCAATTTCACTTCTGAGCACATACTCCTAAAGAACCAGAAACAGGTACTTTATACCCAGCAAAACTACCCTTCAAAATGGAAGGAGAAGTCAAGACATTTCAAGCTAACCAAAAGCTGAAGAAATTCACTTTATGTAGATCAACCTACAAGTAATGCTAAAAAAAAACTCCTTCAGCTAATATTTAAAATTTTTTCTAGAGGCAAAGAGTCTTGCTGTGTTGCCCAGTCTAGTCTGAACTCTTGAACTCAAGGGGTCCTCCCACCTCAATTTCCCAAAGTGTAGGGATTATAGGCACGAACCAGCATGCCCAGTCCAACTTAATTTTGTCAAAGAATAAATTCAAAATTAAAGATAAAAGGAACCCATAAATATAAAGGGACTTAAGGAATATAGTACTCAATTACAATCAATGAAATCTATAACATCCTGATTCAAACAAATGGCTAAAAAAAGATGATGAAGGAAACAAATACTCAATCTTTGACGCTATTTTAAGACATTATTTTTGGACAAGAAGTTTGCCCTCCTGAGGGGGCAGAGCAAGATAGTAGACAGGAAGGATCAGTCAGCTGAGCTCTCCAAGAACAAATGGGGAAAAAAGAGAGAACCCAGCCATACCTGGTGTGGGGACCTTACCCAGAGTTGTGGCTCAGGGAGCACAGCAAAGAGGTGGTGAGCTAGATACAGTGTATGATCTGGAGTGGTGGAAATATGATGAATTAGGAAGATGAGTGTGACCGGCTGGGATTGGCTAGCTCCCCCACCCCCACAGAGGTCAGGGACAGCAGGAAGCCTTTCCTAAGTTTTCAGCTTTGGGGGGAAGCTGTGCATTGAGTGGAAAAGTAGGCAGACTTGAAAAATATATAGCAACCAAATTTGAGCACTGGTTGGAGCAGATTTGCCACAGGTTTGGTGGCTGGCAAGTCAACCATACTGAGAAGGTCTTGGTGGCCAGGGGGCTGCCATTGTGAGAAACTTGTGAGGTGGTCTTAGCTGGAGCCTAAAGCACAGTCATCTTAATTCTGTCTGCCAGGATCAGAATTCCACTCTTGAGACAGGCTGAGGGACTCCTGTATCCCACGGGAACTGGACCGAAGGGGCACTGTGACACCTGCCCCTGAAGGATTCTTGTGAGCTTTAAGATCCCAACCTGAAAAGGTCTGAATGCTGAGGAAACAATCAGCCAATCACCAATGGCAACTAAGTTTGGAATAAGGACCATTGAGGATGCTGGCTGTGTTGGCTCCTCAAAACAAAAGCACAGTGCCACCTGGTCTCAAGGTGACACATGGCAACATATTGTCATCAAGAGCAAGGCCTTCTGTTTATTTGGCCAGGAGGAAGAGTCTGCGGTCATGTCAAGACCTAAGCTCTGAACAAGGTAATCTGAAGCAAAAGAGGCAGTGAGAAGGAAAAAGGAAGACAAGGAAGTGAACAAGAAGAAAGAACATATGAGGAGGAACCAAAAGAAAAATTTGAGCAACATGAAAAACCAAAACAGAGGAATTCCCCCAAAGGACTATGAGGCAGCTACTGCAAAAGACTCCACCTATAAAGAATTAATGGACCTGACAGAAAGGGAATTTAAAATATGGATGATAAAGACAATAAAAGGTATGGACAAGAAAATGGAAAGACACAACCAAAAGTCAGATGAGAGATATGTAGAATATAGAAAGGGTATGGCAGAGCTTAAAGAAATGAACGAGACAATCAGGGAATGATGATGAAGATGTGGTAGAAAGTTATCAAATTTAAGTCGGACCATAGTGAAGAAAGAACCTGTGAGCTACAGGATAAAGTTTTTGAGTTACCCCAGGTAGTCAAGGAGGCAGAAAAGACGAGAGACAGAGCAGAATAGGAGCTTAGAGAACTACAAGACTCTGTGAAGTGTTCAAACACAAATAACAGGGATTCCTCAAGAAGACTGACCCAAAGGAATGGAAGCTTTACAGGAGACTATCATAAATGAAAACTTCTCAAGTTTTACTAAAGACCCCAACACACTCCTTTCAGACAGATATCAAAACCCAGGTCATCTCAACTCAAACAGAACCTCTCCAAGACACATTGTAATGAATATGTCCAAAGTCAAGATGAAAGAGAAACTTCTGCAAGCAGCCAGAAGGAACCAACTGATTTACAGAGGCAGACCCATTAGGATGACAGCAGACTTCTCAACTGAAACCTTACAAGTCAGAAGAGCGTGGTCATCCACCTTCAACATTCTTTTTTGTTTGTTTGTTTTTTGAGACAGAGTCTCAAGTTGTCATCCTGGGTAGAGGGCAGTGGCATCACAGCTCACAGCAACCTCAACCTCTTGGGCTTAAGCGATTCTCTTGCCTCAGCCTCCCAGGTAGCTGGGATCACAGGCACCTGCTACACACCTGGCCATTTTTTGGTTGTAGCTGTCTGTCATTGTTGTTTGGCAGGCCTGGGTTGAATTCAAACCCACCAGCTCTGGGGAATGTGGCTGGGGTCCTAGCCACTGAGCTACAGGCACTGATCAGACCTTCAACATTCTTAAACAAAACAATTTGCAGCCTAGAATTCTGTATGCTGATAAACTAAGTTTTTCAAAACTGATAGAGAAATCAAATCTTCTGGCTTGGCGCCTGTGGCTCAACCGGCTAAGGCGCCAGCTACGTACACCTGAGCTGGCAGGTTCGAATCCAGCTGGGGCCGGCCAAACAATGATGGCTGCAACCAAAAAATGGCCGTGCGTTGTGGCGAGTGCCTGTAGTCCCAGCCACTTGGGAGGTGGAGGCAGGAGACTCGCTTGAGCCGAGGAATTGGAGGTTGCTGTGAGCTGTAATGCCACGACACTTTATCCAGGGTGACAACTTGAGGCTCTGTCTCACAAAAAAAAAAAAAAAAGAAAGAAAGAAATCCAATCTTCTGCGGATATACAAGCACTGAGGAAATTCACACCAAGACCAGCTCTACAGGAAATATTTAAGACCTGTTGTCATGGATCAGTGCCTGTGGCTTAATGGGCTAAGGCGCCAGCCACGTACATCTGAGCTGGCAGGTTCAAATCCAGCCCGGGCCTGCCAAACAACAATGACAACTACAAAAAAAAAAAAAAAAAAAGGCATTGTGGTGGGCACCGTACTCCCAGCTACTTGGGAGGCGGAGGCAGGAGACTCACTTGAGCCCAGGAATTAGAGGTTGCTGTAAGCTCTGATGCCATAGCACTCTATCCAGGGTAACAGCTTGAGGCTCTGTCTCAAAAAAAAAAAAAAAAAGACCTGTTGTCATTACTGACCATTACAACTGACCATCAGCAAATTACATACCCAGAAGCTACAGGTCAAAACTTAGCTGCCACAATGGCTCAAAGGATAAAACTACACAACGGACTTTAACAAAAGATGAACTGAACTCCACCACACTTATCAATTCTCTCAAATGTCAATGGACCGAATTCACCACTGAAG
The DNA here is from genome assembly GCA_963574655.1 of Perodicticus potto. Taxonomy (NCBI): domain Eukaryota; kingdom Metazoa; phylum Chordata; class Mammalia; order Primates; family Lorisidae; genus Perodicticus; species Perodicticus potto. Next base: position 1,575 of record CAUYRH010115308.1, on the reverse strand, counting down.
AGGCATGGGCTGGCTGACTGGATAAAAAAGCATAAGCCATACATATGCTGTCTCCAGAAGACACACCTAGCTTTGAATGATAATCAAGACTCAGGGTTAAGGGATGGAAAACAGTATTTCAAACAAATGGAAATCAGAAGAAAGGAGAGGTGGCAATCTTATTTTCACAAACAAGCAGATTTAAAGCAACTAAAGTTAGGAAAGATAAAGATGGATACCTTATAATGGTCAAAGGAATAAAACAAGACATTTCAATTTTAAATATTTATGCACCGAACTTAAATGCTCCCAGATTTATGAAACAGACCTTGAGGGGTCTGAACAATATGATATTCCATGACACCATAATAGTCAAGAGACTTTAACATCCCTCTCCCAGAACTGGACAGATCCTCTAAACAGAAAACTAAACAAAGATACAAAGGACTTAAATGTGACCCTAGAACAAATGTGATTAAGAGACATATACCGAACCCCCATCCCAAAGCTAAAGAATATATATTATTCTTATCAGCCAATGGTATGTACTCCAAAATTGACCACACCCTAGGATACAAATCAAACCTCAACAAAATTAAAAGAATAGAAATTAGTTTTTATTTATTTATTTATTTTTTTGAGACAGAGTCTCACTATGTTGCACTCCATAGAGTGCCATGACATCACAGCTCACAACAACCTCAACCTCTTGGACCTAAGCCAATTCTTTTGTCTCAGACTCCCAAGTAGCTGGGACTACAGGCACCTGCCATCACACCCAGCTATTCTTTGGTTGCAGTTGCCACTGGTGTTCAGCAGGCCCATGCAGGGCTCGAACCCGCCAGCGTGGTTGTATGTGGTCGGTACCCTACCCAATGAGCTACAGGCACTGCCCAAAAGAATAAAAATTAGGCCAGGCGCGGTGGCTCATGTCTGTAATCCTAGCACTCTGGGAGGCTAAGATGGATAGATTGCCCTGAGCTCACAGGTTTGAGACCAGCCTGAGCCACAGAATCACTTAAGCCCAAGAGTTGGAGGTTGCTGTGGGTTATGATGCCACAGCACTTATTAAGGGTGACAAAGTGAGACTGTTTCAAAAAAAAAAAAGAATAGAAACTATACTTTGTATCTTCTCAGACCACAAGGCAATAAAGGTAAAACTCAACTCCAACAAAACGTTCATCCATACACAAAGACTTGGAAATCAAACAACCTGTTGAGAATCATAGTTGGGTTCAGGAAGCGATAAAAGAAGAAATTGTTAAATTCTTCAAAACTCTTCAAACATGGCTCGGCGCCTGTGGCTCAAGCAGCTAAGGCGCCAGCCACATACACCTGAGTTGACGGGTTCTAATTCAGCCCGGGCTCGCCAAACAACAATGACATCTGCAACCAAAAAATGGCTGGGCGTTGTGGCAGGCGCCTGTAGTCCCAGCTACTTAGGAAGGGGAGGCGGGAGACTCGCTTGAGCCCAGGAATTGGGGGTTGCTGTGAGCTGTGATGCCACAGCACTCTACCCAGGGTGACAGCTTGAGGCTCTGTCTCAAAAAAAAAAAAAAACCCAGAGTGAAGTGAACAGATAAAGGGAGAAAGCAA